>BJCM01211623.1:0-19937 GCA_018326385.1 Flaveria bidentis
TTCGATAGAGTGAACTTTCTTTTCCTTATGAGACTTCTTCGTCTGTTTGCCCTTCTTGCACGCAACACAGAAATCCGGAAGTTGGAAGTTTTTGACGTTAACTCCTCTCACTAGATCATTCTGGATCAAGTGATTCATCTTCCGTGGATTAATGTGTCCCATTCTCCAATGCCAGGAGATGGATTCTTTCTCAGTAGCTTTTGACAAGAAGCACTGAACTTCATGATCCGTTGTGGAGGCCTTTGATAGATCCAAGACATAAAGATCCTTATATCTTGAGGCAGACATTAATACTTCATCTTTCGGGATGACATAGTCTTTTTCCAGGACATAGCACTGCTTGTTGTCAAATACTACCTTAAAGTCTTTATCACAAATTTGAGAAACAAAAAGCAAGTTATATTGAAGTTGTTGAACGTAGTTTACCCTGTCAAACTTCATTTTCTGGTTACCTACTTCCCCTTGAGCTGTGATGTACCCACCTTTGTTTCCAGCAAACAAAACGTGACCTCCGTTTATCTGTTTGATGTTTGATAAGAGATCCTTGTTCCCTGTCATGTGCCTGGATGCTCCGCTGTCTATAATCCACGTGTTAGTCTCAGCACTATATCGAACACCCTACACATTCAATTTGAAAACATTAGTTCAGGTTAGGGACCCAAGCCTTCACTGGCTTGGGTTTCCTAGATGCATCACACATCATAAATGTTACCCATTGACCGTTCGAGGGTGAAGGAAGCTTAGATGTCTTCTTGTTCTTATTATCAGACAATGAGGTTGATTTCTCTTTCCATAAGCCAGCTTTGTGTAAGGCCTGTTTATGATAAACAGACGATTGGCTAATGTGTTGAACTTTAGGTTCACTATCTCTTTTAGGTGGCGTCACTGAGTTCCTCTTAAAAGAGCTAGGTTTTTTTTCAGGGAGTTCAACTTTCCTCCTTGTTGTCTGATTGTAAGGACAATGAGACGCAATGTGTCCATACTCTCCACAACTATAGCAAGCTCTGCTTTCGACTTTAAGATTTAACTGTTTTTGTGGAGATGTATGTGAAACCCGGGTGGCCTTACTCTGTTTGGGTTTTGACTCTGATTGTTTAGATGTTTTGTCTGGTTTAACAAAGTTAATTGCTTTAACATTTTTAACATCTTTTTCTTTTCTATTTTCTGGACTTAGACATGATGCACGCGATTGGTTAACATTATTGGTCTTTTTAGGTTCAGATTTGACAACTGTTGAACCAGACTTTATACTAACCTTTTCAAACTCTTTGTCCAGATTAGTACAAGGCATTTTACCTTTTACCTTTGAAGTGGCCTCTTTTTGTTTAGTGCCAGATTCATTTGATGAACATGTGAAATCTGGATCACTTACAAGAGGAGTGGACACCACATGATCCTTGATTGGATTATCATTAATTGGTTTACATTTTGTGTTCAAGATCTCATGTGATGGTGGAACCACTTTATAACCCAATCCTTCCCTATTGTTTCTCTCTCTCACTAAGTTTTGGATTATGTGTGAAGAACTAGTCCAACTATGCAGTTTTTGTTTTAGGGAATTAACTTCTACTTCTAAAACTGCCTTTTGTTTTTTAGTGTCCTCTAGGGAGTTTAGATAGTACATAATGTCATTAGCTTGGTTAAAGGCTACAACTTCTGTTTTCCTAAGCTGTTTGTTCAAAAGGTCTATCTTTTCTTTGTAACTATGCTCATTTTGTTTTAACACTCTGTTAGCTTCAGTGCACAGTTCCAAGTCCTTTACTAACTTATCATTATGATCTAATAAGCTAGCAAATTTTAAATCAATTCTTTCCCTAAATTTATTACAATCAGAACAAGCATGATTATTAAAGAGTTGGT
The DNA here is from genome assembly GCA_018326385.1 of Flaveria bidentis. NCBI lineage: Eukaryota > Viridiplantae > Streptophyta > Magnoliopsida > Asterales > Asteraceae > Flaveria > Flaveria bidentis. The sequence continues at coordinate 1,861 of BJCM01211623.1, forward strand.
CAGTAGTACTTACCTGAGAGGTTTCTGAAGAATCAGCCACCAATGCAGAATCTGATGTTTCTGGAGCTGGTGATTCTGACATTGTTGCAGTTTTCCCTTCTTCAGGTAGGTAGTTGACCACTGGTGCAGTTTATTCTAATATTGACATCACCTTCACTAGCTGAGTCATCATCGATATCCTCCACACTAGCGATATTGGATTCTCCCGGTGAGATAAACCGAAAGCTCCAGTCCTATCCTTCATCATCATGAGTAGTCAAGGCTTTGGGATCTTTGCTTGATGAAGTAGGACTGCAAGTGGGTTTCTCCTGACGATTGAAGGAGGAGAAAGGATTCCCATTGCCAGTCTTCTTTGGCTTCACGCACTCCCTTTTAAAGTGCCATTTCTCTCCGCAGTTGAAGCAGGTTACCTTGGATTTGTCAAAGTCGAAGGTAGTTTCCTTAGTCGCAATCAAATTTTGTCCGGTCTTTTTGACAAACTTCTTAGCTCTTCGTACTGCACTGGCTAAGGCCCACATTATGTCCATGCACTCCAGCTCTGTCTCATTCACCTGCTCATAATCCTTATCTGCCAGATGGCAGTTCCCAATCTTACCAGCTATTAGTCCATCATAGGAGTGGACTACCGTAGCTAAGAGATCCATGTGCTCTTTAGCTACCTCAACTGTCACATTGCCGAAGTTCTCGGTCTTCAGCTTTGCTGCATTTGCTTCAGGTGCAATGTATTAGGTACCAGACGACCCTGATGTTTCTGACCCTGAAGTAGAGGCTGGTGAAGGACCAGACGAGCTTGATACAAAAGCTGTCTGAAGAGGTGCTCCAGATGTTTTGGCTTGAGGAGTCGTGTTGTACAGCGCTGGATTCTAATCATAAGAAGCCTTTTGAGCTTTATACTTCATCCTCAGTTCTTCTTCTCTCATTTTCAGAATGAAGTCATTGATATCTAACTTCGTTAGCATACCATTCTATCTGAGATTTGAGACAAATGACAACCATTTCTCTGGCGGCCCGTCTGCAAAGTTGGACACTTTGTCCTCCATTGACGTCGATGCTCCATGAGTGTGCATCTCACTCATCAAGTGGTAGAACCTATCGATCACATCATCTAGGCTTTCTTTTCCCATCAAGGAGAAGTTGTCAAACTCCTTTAAAGCCTTAGCCTTTATGGCCTTCAATGATGCATTTCCGTCATACCTTTTCTCCAATGCATCCCATTGCTTCTTTGCTTGTGTATATTCCGAGAATTGATGGAAAATATCATTCAGAATTTACTGTGTAAGCAAAGCATAAACCTTCTTTTCTGCATGTATTTCGCTTTTTGTCCGCCAGTCATGCCACCAAGTGTGAGTTTGACACCATCAGCTCCTACAGGCATGTTGTACACCGTCTCTATAGACTCCCACAGATTGGGATCTACTCCATTTAAGTAGATCTCGAAACGTTGCTTCCATTGTGGGTACTCATCTAATGTGATTAGCTTTGGGGGCTTGTTGTGATTCCCCACTTCATTCTCCAGTAGCAGTAAGTTTTGTATACCTGAGTCTCGCCCTGCTGTGAATGCTGAATATTGGTCTTCCATTGCTTTTAACTTTAACTTTAAACCAAACTTTTGTATTAGTGCGAATGAAGGTGTGCGATTGGGCTATTCGGGCGATTGAACTATGTGGATGGTTCAATCGTGCGACTGAACTAATACGGATGACTCAGTAGGCCGAATGAACTAATGCGGATGAACAATGCGAATAGTCTTCTCAGTCGGACGAATGGAAGTGCGACTGAGTCCAATGGTGTGTATGGGAAATGCGTATGACCTCAGTCGTGCGATTGAATCAATCGTGCGACTGAACCTGCTGGATTTCGAAAATTTCTAGGTTTAAGGTGTTTGAACGCAAAAACACGAATTTTTGCTAACCCTAATTGCCGTATGCTGGAAAAAACTTAACTTTACGATAAGGATATGTCTAAAATCCGATTTGACACAAAAGATTGCGTTTTTGAGAGTAAAAACACAACTTTTATATCAAAACGATTGAATCACACGTAAATCTAGAGCCAAAGCTCTGATACCACTTGTTAGGGATCGTGTAATCGACGAATACTAACAGATTTACGCGTGTACCGAATCAAATAGGGCGGAATCCTATATGATTGGCGATCCAACTAGTGAGAACGCACGTAGAATCAATTAAAGATTGAATCTAATCGTTAAGAACGATTAGCAATCGATCTACTGCGATCTATGAAGTTGGAGCAGGTTATTAGAGGTCTTTGGACGGCTAGAGTACGTCTAGGTATCAAAATATTCAAAGTGTCTCGTTTTTCCACGATTTAAGTGGTATTTATAGGTTAAGGTTTCTCAATCGTGCGACTGGACCATTTGCATGGTTTAGTCGTGCGATTGAGTCATGCGGTTGATCCATTAGCATGACTGAGTGTTCAGTCGTGCGACTAAGTCAATCTAATGTTTCAATCATGCGACTGATCCAGTCTCCTGGTTCATTCGTACGACTAGTTCATTAGCATGAAGTTTCTTCATGCATATGATCCATTAGCATGGGCCAATAGCATGAGAACTTCACATGATTAAGTTTGAATATGTATCATAGTCATTAATTGATTTAGATATTATTCAAACAACCACAACCTATATAGTTAAGTCAATAAGCGTTATTACATACCAACCAATGAAATATTCAACATTAAGCACAACCACATATTGTTTTTCATTAAGTACCCGTACAATTATATATGTGTAAGGCAATACAAAGATATTACATTAAGTTTAGAAACTAGGGACACATGTATCTACACTGATAAACAGAGATTTAAGTATCTTATATAAGCTATTGGGATGATTAACTTTAAGTAAGTTTTTCTTAAAACTAATTCATATTATTTCTTAAAATCTGTGTGTCTTAAGTTGTCTAGTTCATCACCTTCATAAGCTCTTGTTTTCTTTGGATAAAAACTTTTTGAAGACTTTCCTTAGAATTTTGAAAAATTTTGATCCTTAAAAAGATATGCTTTTACCTGCGGAAGAAACTCATGCCTTCAAAACAAATAACTGTCTAAGTGATTTCCCTTTGGAAGAAATTTCTGAAATATCTTCCGAAGCTTAACACTTGTTCAGACACTTATATGTTTTCAAGGACCTTTTTCTTCCGAAGAAAATTAACTCTCGAAAGCTTTGCTCTTTTCAACAAAGCATCCAAGTTTTAATTCTCTTCTGAAGTAAATTTTTCACAACTCTTAGGAAATTCTTCCAAATTCATTTTACCTTCAGAAGTTTTTTATTAAAACTTTCGAAGATAATTTCTTTGGAAGCTTTTTGTGTTCCAAGAAAACTACTTTTTGAGAAAAAGCAAACTACTTTTTCAGAGGTGAGACTGACATCTGGATTTCAAAGTTTATCCTCTTTCATTAACTTTGTCTTAAATCCTTTTCACATATATCAGGCTGAGCATGAGGAACCTCAGCACTGATCTTTCAACTACTTTACCTCCCTTACCGTTGATCCTACTATATATGAGGATCATCTGCTCGAATTCTGGAAGACCTGCCAAGAGGTCGTTATGGATAGGGAGAAGACACTATCTGCCACAGTGCAGAGGGGAACAGTCTTCATCACTCTAGCCATCAAAATGCATCTTCAGCTGGATGATAAAGAAGGTGAGGTGTTCTTCCACAAAGAAGTTGTCAACCACTCCTTTGTGCAGATGGGCTATGAGGGAGACTTCTTTATAAAGACCTTCAAGAAAGGGAAGGTCTCATCCCAATGGAAACTCCTGTTCCATGTGGTTATCCACAGCTTGTCAAACAAGCATGAAGGATGGGACTAGATTCTTGAAGATCTCTCCTTCATTGTCCATGGGATGGTTTAGGGAGTCAAGTTCAGGTACTCTCAGTTTGTTTATACAAATTTGCTTGCAAACTTGGACTCCTTAGAATACTACATGTTTCCTAGATATGTTCAATACATTCTTAACTGTGATCTGGGCTCACAGTTAAGGGAAACAGGTAATATTCTTAAACTGGGACGATGAAGCCCCATATCTTTAAAATCTTGAGAAAGCCCAGTGTTGGCTTCTCTAGGGTAGAAACAACCCTTGTCCAAAAAATGTTAAAGCTCATTGCTCAAGGTGACAACCTAGCAGCACCAGCTAGTGTTGAACCCACACCTTCTACATCCCAACCACCACAATAGCCACAAATCACCCTCACATACCAAAGAAAACACAAACGAACCCCTACTCAGACTATTTAGTCTGTGAAGGCCCCCATATACTCACCCACATAGGAAGAAGTAAACACTAGAGCTCCCACTTCTCTTGAGGAGCAAACCACTCCCATTATTTCAAAGATCAGTGTCGAGGTTCCTCATGCTCAGCCTGATGAGCTCAAAATCCCAAATTCCTTAAGCCTTCACTCTGAGTCTCAACACTCAAGTGAACAACCTTCAGGGGACAGCTACCATCCCCAGCCTTTAGATTCAAACCAACCCATTCCTAACCTTGACTTCTATACTGATGAAGATTTAGGTTTCAGTGAGTACCATGATTCTCTCTTCTTTTCCACTACTCAAAGAGAGATGAGTGCTCCTGAGTCTCCTATACCCAATATTACACCACTCCAACTAACAGTAACACAATAATTACAACAAACAAACGACATTACACAAATGTAAATCAATGTAAACTAATATAAATAGTTGTAAACCAATATTAACCAATGTAAAACAAATGATATTAAACCATATAAATACACCTCCCATGATTTTAGTAGAAACCTAACACTAAGAAACATTAAACCACGTAACTATACCACCATAGAGAAATTTCAACATTGTAATTAAGCTACATTAACTAAATTACAATACTGTAACAAAAAAAGCATCACTGTAACTATACTATTGTAACAAAATTAAACCAAAATATATATATACACACCACTGCAACAAAAAAACCACTAAAATATAATACAAGAACATCAATATTAACATAAATATAATACAAGAACATACACGTACACCACTAAAAATCCACCGTCATAGCTACCAATATGTACATATGTATATATATATATATATATATACATATGTGTATATATATATATATGTACATATGTGTGTGTATATATATATATATATATATATGTGTGTGTGTGTGTGTGTGTGTGTATATATGTATATGTATATGTATATGTATATGTATATGTATATGTATATATACACATATGTATATGTATATATATACACACACATATGTATATGAATATACATATATATATATATATGTATATACATATGTATATGTATACACACACACACACACACACACACACACATATATATATATATATATATATATATATATATATATATATGTTTATAGTTAAAAAAACATGAAAACTAAAAGTTACATACATGTATGGGTTATGTATATGTAAATACATATTACCATGTGTACAACTAAGAGTTACGTATATGTAGCTCCTACAAGTTTCGTATACGTAAGTCGTTTTGTCATCATCGATGTTAGTTGGAGTTTATATGAAAAATATATAATGATCTTGAAAAATATGGTTGAATTTTACTTAAATATACTTTAAACAATTAGAAAGTTAAATCAATTATAAATTATATGATTGAGTAGTGGTGGTTTTCACGGTTTTATTAATTATAAACATGGTTTTCATTTGATCCCTCCATTTTATATATATATATATATATATATATATATATATATATATAGAGAGAGAGAGAGAGAGAGAGAGGAGAGATCAAATGAAAACCATATTTATAATTGAAAACCATAAAAACTACTTTCAATCAATCAAATAATTTTTATTTATTTTATTTTCTAATTTTTTTCAAAGGGAAATATAGTAAACATAAACATGGTTAATTTCGAAAACTATAATAATTGATATAACTCATTTCCTTATTTGATTTTTTGTATCTCTATTCATATTTATAAACACATTTCACTAATTAATTCACAAATCATTTTTATTATTTTTTCATCTGATTCATATATGCATTCTTTCATCGTTTTATCTTAAATAATTGATTATAACGTGGGATCGATAAGTGTAGTTTATCTTGAGAATGTTATGTACACGTAACAGGTACTGTTACATATACCTAAAGAATGTTGTTATGTATAGCTATTACATATACATATCATTTGTCGTTGTGTAAAGGTATATGGTATATGTAACATCTACTAATACGTATACGTAACATATTATCTAACATATATGGTGGGTTCGGTAATGGTATATGTAACGAGTGTTGTTACGTGTATGTAACAATTGTTGTTATGTATACCGAACTAGTGTTGTTACGTATAGATGTTCCGTATACGTAACATATGTTGTTGCATATATATAACATTTGTTGTTACATTGTAACATATACATATGTAATGTAACACCTGGTTATTCTTTTAAATTTAATAAAGAAAGAATAAAGTGAAGGAGAAGGAAAGAAAGGAAATAAAGCCCTAGTAGAGGGACTAAAAGTGTAAAAAGGTACAAAATTTATTTATTTTTGTACAAAAGTAGCATGGCCGCCCATGCCATGCTACTTTTCACCTTTTGAGACCATATTCTAGAGAGAGAAAGAGCACAGAGAAAGCTTTCGGGTTTTTGAAGAAGAAGAAGTGCAGAAGTGCGAATTCAAGGTAAGAATTCATGGTCTTTGAGTGTTCTTGACCGGTTTTATCCTCGGTTTTGTGCTTATGTATGTTTGTATATGTTCGGGTATGTCTTTGGTGGGTTTCTAGGCGGTTGAACTCAACTTGCAAATGGGGTTTGAAGAAGTCATAACCAGAGGCTTCTACGGTGAGTTCTAGGACCCCCTTTTTACTTGTTTTAATCTACTTTGGAGCTGGAAATGCATGTATGAACTTTTTATAAAAGTTGGGTTTTATACCCGTACATGTGTATGTGTGTATGTTGCGGGTGGGGTTTGATTTTGGGCTATGTTTTTGTTGGTGATGTTGTGTGAATGTTTCTATGGCTTAGAATGCATGATTTAAGCTTAGAATAAGTTTGAAAATGATTGGGGACTGGATTATGATGTTTAAGTGTTGCATAGGCTGCTCATGTGCCCAAATAGGGTTCATGCACCTAGTATGTAAAACTGCCTAAGTGTTCCCATGCGCCCGAGACCTCATGTGCCCATATAGTAGTCATGCGCCTAGAAATAGGCAAAATTTGACTAAGTCTTCATGCGCCTAGAATAGCTCATGCACCTAAGCACTCATGCGCCTAGAATTGCCCAGAATAGACTAAGTGTTGCTCATGCGCCCCAATAGTGCTGATGCGCCTGGAAGTTTCCCATGTGCCTAAGTGTCCCTCATGTGCCTAAAAAGCGATACGCCTGCATAGTGCTCATGCGCCTGCATAGTGTTCATGCACCTAAAGACTTAGAATATTTTCTGACTTTTCGAGGAAAAATGAATTATAGGCTTTGACTTGGGATGTTCTCGGGTGCATAGTAAGTTGACTTTTTAAAGTCAATGGTGATGCGATGGGCATAGTATGATGATGTATGATTGATGCTTATGCATGATGGTATGTTGATATATGTTATGCATGTGTGTTGGTGCCTTATATGGCGATGTGATGTATGATTATGTTTATGTTCCTGTTATGTATGTTTATCTTCCCATGGGCTTTACGTGTTATAGTTGTGAAAGAAATGATAAAGTATTATGTAACGTAAAGTGAAAGATAATGAAAAGAGGAACATAATGATAGAATGCATGCATTAATGAAAGAGAAAGTAAAGAAAGGCTTGCAAGCAAAATGTACAGAGGTGCACGGCTTTAAAATGTCGTAAGTTCAACTGTGTGTGGTTTAGCTAACCTTTAAGGATACATGCAGGGGTCTAGTCTTTGTGACTGACCAGTGATATAGTACATGGTTTATAGTGATTACTCACCTCGGTGCTAGTGCCAGGCTATGTGCGTTATGGAAGTCATTTATGATCTTTGGCCTAGGGTCCCATTTGTTTGGGGTGTAGTATACAGTTGAGATCTTTGTCACTTGCCTCAGTGCTGGTGCCAGGCTTTGTGCGTTATGAAAGTCATTTATGATCTTCGGCCCAGTACCCCATTTGTTTGGGGTATAGCAGATGACACTGATCCGGAAAGAGATAGAGATAAAGATAGAATGTGATGAATAGTAAAGAAGATAATAATATTATTATCTATGTGTACGTACGATGTGTGATCATGTACGACAGTATAGTATGATTTGAAGAAAAGTAAAGAATGGTTTTAAAAAAAATTAAAGTATGCTTTATTTTAAAACTAGAACTCACTAAGCAACGCTGACTTTTATGTGTTTCTAGTTGGCAGGTAAGGTTGTCGGGGATGGCACGAGGTGGCTACTTGGCTCGTTTTGGATGGCATCTATTTTTATAATGCTTTTGTGATGTGATGTAAGAAGTATTTTATAATATGATAATGATGTATTATTTTGCAAAAGCTTCTATAATGAAATGAAATGTCATTTTTGAATGTTTCTGCTACTGTGTTTAAATAAGTTCAATGTAAAAATATGTTTTATGTGCAATGATTGACCAGTTGTGAGCGTCCCGGGAATGGGGCTTTACTAGTTGGTATCAGAGCCAAAGTTTAAGTGAAACGGGTAAAATTTCAAAATAAACCTAAACTTAAACTGAAAATGGGACGGAATAGGAAGGGATGCCAGTCCGAGTAGCTGCGTGCTGTTAGTAGATCTAGATGCTGATATAGTCAGGATAGGTAATGCTTGGGGTATGAAGAGTAAAGTAAGTGGCTAATCACAACTGGCCACTGTAATTAGGGACTTACTATACTTGACATAAACTCAGTTGTTCCCTTGAATGACTGTGTTGGTGTTTAAATCTTATAGTGTGTGTGAGGATGGCCGGTGGTAGATCATCAAAAGCTTCGAGGGGTGGAGGTCTTGGCGTGTATGGTGCTGAACCGCAACCCAAAAAAGGAAGGCCTAGAGTTGAAAAGGTGGTTCATGAAGAACCCGAGACCCCTCATCCAGAGGGCGGAGATGAGAGTGCAAACTTAAGAGCCTCGGTGAAGGAGGCTGTAGTTAAGGAAGTGCATTAGGTCATGCAGACGATCCTACCGTCTGTGGTGACCAAAGTGATAAAGGTTGTACGGGAGGGGGAGAGGAAAGAAAGGAGTAGGCCTACGGGCGAAGGGAGATGGCTCGAGACTGAGACGGTTTTCTCAGATGACGAGGAAGAAGGGGAGGAAGAAGAGCCTGTGCAGGAGGCAGCACGAGGCTGCAACTATGGGGCATTTCAAAGATGCAAGCCCCCTACTTTCAATGGTAATGGCACTGCTGCTGCTGCTCATTGATGGGTGAGAGAGATGGAAGCTGTTATAGAATATCAGCGAGTGCTGAGAGGACCAAAAGGTGAAGTTTGCTGCCCATTCATTCATGGACTCGACTTTGTGCTGGTGGGACAATATCGTCCAAGCCGAGGGTAGTCGGACGATTAGAAATATGAAATGGGCGGAGTTGAAGAGGCTAGTGATTGAGGAATTCTGTCCTCACCGGGAGATGAATAAGATGGAAAGGGAGTTTCTGAAGCTGGAGGCCGGAACAATGACACATCAGCAGTACACCACCAAGTTCAATGAGATGGCACGGCTGGTGCCGGATTAGGTGACACCTCTGTCACAAAAGATCAAGAGATATATACAAGGCTTGCCGACGGATATCCTGCAGGCACATGATCGCTGCCCGACCGAGCATGTTTAGGTCGGTAGTTGACTTGGTAGGAAGATTGTATGATGAGAGGACGGTGGTGGTGGCTGAAGGCAGCAAAAAAAGTGGTGGTGACCGGAATTGGAACGAGAAGCAATTTGGACGTGGCGAAGCCGCTCCAAACAACAAAGGTGCACGGGTGGAGGACCGATGTGTGGTCACATCTGGTGCAGGGTCGAAGAGGTGTGTTAAGTGTGGACGAGAGCACATCGGGGAATGCAGAGTCGATCCAATGTCTGTTTCCGATGTGGAGGACCGGACATGTGGCGAGGAACTTCAGGGTAAGGATGTATTATACTTATGGCGAGGAGGGCCACATGATCAAGGACTGCAAGAAGCTGAGGGCTGAAAGTTCTGGTGTATGGAAGAAGGCGACCGGAATAGAAGGGCAGAGGGCGAGTGCCAGAACGTTCACGATGATGCAGGAGGAGGCTAGGACAGACCTCGATGTTGTGTCAGGTACGTTTCTAGTAAATAGAACTTTAGCCTCTGTGTTATTTTATTCTGGTGCTAGTAAAAGTTTTATTTTTGCTGCTTTCTATGCTAAATTGCCTGTTAGTAGTAAGAATATAGATACGAACTTCATTGTAGAAACTGCCATAGGTAAGTCTACCAGGATTTTTGAGACGATAGAAGGATGTGACATAGGACTAGAAGGTCACAAGTTTCTAGTTAGACCATTCGTGATGACCTTAGGCAGGTTTGACGTAGTCCTAGGAATGGAATGGTTGGCGGACTACGAGGCGAATATTGTGTGTCGAAAGAAGATGATCCGATTGACAGCACCTGACGGGAGTTCGGTGACGGTTTATGGTGATCGAGTCATGACTATCTCGAAAGTGATTTCGATGGTGGTGGCAGGAAAGTGCATGAGGCGTGGATGTAGTGCTTACTTAGCCTACGTAAAGGATGTGGACACACCAACACCATAACTATCTGATTTACCGGTTGTGTGTGACTTTCCAGATGTGTTTCCCGAAGACTTACCAGGAGTGCCATCTGACCGCGAGATCGAGTTCCAGATTAACTTGATACCGGGTGCCCAACCTGTAGCTAAGACACCATATCGGTTGGCTCCGACTGAGATGAAGGAGTTGATGGAGCAACTGCAAGAGCTGCTCGATAAGGGGTTTATTAGACCAAGTATCTCTCCTTGGGGTGCTTCGGTCTTATTCGTGAAGAAGAAGGACTGTAGTATGAGGATGTGTATAGACTATCGTGAGTTGAATAAGTTGACAATAAAGAATCAGTACCCGTTACTGAGGATTGATGATTTGTTTGATCAGCTCCAAGGTGCCAGCTGGTTTTCAAGGATAGACCTTCGATCTAGTTACCATCAGCTAAAGATTAAGGAGCAAAACATTCCTAAAACAACTTTTTGCACGCGTTATGGTCACTACGAGTTTCTCATTATATCATTTGGCTTGACCAATGAGCTAGCTTCTTTTATGGACTTGATAAATCGAGTGTGTCAGCCGATGTTAGATAAATCAGTGATTGTGTTTATTGATAATATCCTGATTTATTCAAAGAGCGAGAATGAACATGTCGGTCATATTCGTGAGGTGTTGGAGATGTTGAGAAGGGAGAAGTTGTATGCTAAATTCTCCAAGTGTGCATTTTGGTTACGGGAGGTTCAGTTCTTGGGTCATGTAGTGAATCCCGAGGGGATTATGGTGGACCCGGCAAAGGTGGAGACGGTGATGCAATGTAAGTCTCCAAAGACGCCATCCGAGATTCGTAGCTTCTTGGGTTTGGCGGGCTACTACAAAAGGTTTATTAAAGACTTCTCTAAGATCGTTTCTCCACTAACCAAGTTGACCAGTAAGGAGGTAAAGTTTGCATGGGGTCAAGCTCAAGAGAAGGCATTCGAGGAGTTAAAGGCGAGATTGACTCAAGCTCATGTTTTGTCGTTACTCGATGGAAGTGAAGATCTGGTGGTTTACTTTGATGCTTCCTACTCGGGGTTGGGGTGTGTGTTAATGCAGAGGGGAAAAGTTATAGCCTACTCATCTCAACAGTTAAACGTTCATGAGGTTAATTACCCTACTCATGACTTGGAGCTAGCGGTTGTGGTCTTCGCGTTAAAGATATCGAGGCACTACCTATACGGTACAAAGTGCACCCTATTCACCGACCATAAGAGTTTGAAGTACTTCTTCGAGCAGAAGGACCTGAACATGAGGCAGAGGAGATGGTTGGAGCTCATATAAGATTATGATTACGAGATCCATTACCATCCGAGAAAAGCCAACGTGGTGGCGGATGCCCTTAGCCGGAAAGAGAGACCTGAACCGATTCGGGTGAAAGCTAACCAGTTGATCATGACCTCGGATGTGATGAAGCAAGTCAAGGAGTTTCAAGATGAAGCATTGAAAGAAGATCATCTTAACTCTGAAAGAATGAGAGGTCTAGCTGTGGAAATGGGTGAAAACACACTTGGTGTTAAGACCCGATTTGGACGGATGTGGATTCCTCGTTATGGGGATCTACACGTGAAGATTATGGATGAAGCTCATAAGACTCGATACTCTATTCATCCCGATGCTACAAAAATGTACCAAGACATGAAGAAAGATTATTGGTGGCCGGGTATGAAGCGTGATGTGGTGGAGTATGTGAGTAAGTGCCTTACTTGCTTGCAAGTGAAGGCGGAGCATCAGAAGCCATATGGAAAGATCCGACCTTTGGATATACCAGAGTGGAAGTTGGAGCACATCACCATGGATTTCATTACAAAGCCGTCGCGTACTATGCGAGGTTATGATGCCATATGGGTGATAGTTGATCGTTTGACGAAGAGTGCTCACTTCCTATCGATCCGCGAGACATATTCATCTGAGAGGTTGGCGGATTTGTTCATTAAAGAGATTGTAACTCGTCATGGTGTGTCGGTGTCTATTGTGTCTGATCGTGACACCCATTAGCACATCTATCATCCTCAGACGGATGGTCAGTCAGAAAGAACGATTCAGACGCTAGACGATATGCTTCGGGCATATGTCATTGACTTTGGAGGAAGTTGGGAAGACCCCTTATCGTTAGCTGAGTTCTCGTATAACAAAAGTTATCAAGCCAGTATTGGTATGCCTCCTTATGAGATGCTATACGGTAGGAGATGCCGAACACCCGCGTGTTGGGGTGATATTGGTTAGAAAGAGTTAGGGAGCATCGAGGTGATCGAGGCTACGACTGAGAAGCTTGAAAAGATCAAAGCCTTCACGAAGGCAGCTAAAGATAGACAAATGTCATATGCTGATAAACGACACAGACCGATTGAGTTCTAGGCGGGTGATAGAGTTATGTTGAAAGTCTCACCTTGGAAGGGTATCATCCGGTTCCAAAAGCGGGGCAATTTGAGCCCAAGGTACATAGGGCCTTTCTGAATCATTGCTCGAGTAGGAGAGGTGGCCTATACACTAGAGTTAACGGTTGAGCTAAGTGGAATTCACCTGACATTCCATGTATCTCACCTAAGAAAGTATTTAGTAGAAGAGGATATGGTTGTACCATTGGAGGACATCGAGATAGATGAACGACTCAATTATATAGAGCAACCAGTGGCGATCATTGATCGTAAAGAGAAGAGACTAAGGAATAAAGTGGTTCCTCTTGTACGTGTACAGTGGAAGCACAGAAAGGGATCAGAGCCTACATGGGAGACTGAAGAAAAGATGAGATAGTATTACCCATGTTTGTTCGAGGAATAATAGGTTTTGGGGACGAAACCTATATAAGGGGGGTGGACTTGTAACACCCAGTTATTCTTTTAAAGTTAATAATGAAAGAATAAAATGAAGGAAAAGGAAAGAAAGGACATAAATCCCTAGTAGAGAGACTAAAAGTGTAAAAAGGTACAAAATTTATTTATTTTTGTTTAAAAGTAGCATGGCCGCCCATGCCATGCTACTTTTCACCTTTTGAGACCGGATTTTAGAGAGAGAAAGCTTTCAGGTTTTTGAAGAAGAATAAGTACAGAAGTGCAAATTCAAGATAAGAATTCATGGTCTTTGAGTGTTCTTGACCAGTTTTATTCCTCAGTTTTGTGCTTATGTATGTTTGTATGTGTTCGGGTATGTCCTTGGTGGGTTTCTAGGTGGTTGAACTCAACTTGCAAATGGGTTTTGAAGAAGTCATAACCAGAGGCAGCTAAGGTGAGTTCTAGGACCTCCTTTTTACTTGTTTTAAACTGCTTTGGGGCTGAAAATACATGTATGAACTTTTTATAAAAGTTTGGTTTATACCCGTATATGTGTATGTGTGTATGTTGCGGGTGGGGTATGATTTTGGGCTATGTTTTTGTTGGTGATGTTGTGTGCATGTTTCTATGGATTAGAATGCACGATTTAAGCTTAGAATAAGTTTGACAATGATTGGGGACTGGATTATGATGTTGAAGTGTGGCATAGGCTATTCATGCGCCCAAATAGGGTTCATGTGCCTAGTATTTAAAACTACCTAAGTGTTCCCATGCGCCCGAGACCTCATGCGCCCATATAGTAGTCATGTGCATAGAAATAGGCAAAATTTGACTAAGTGTTCATGTGCCTAGAATAGCTCATGCGCCTAAGCACTCATGCGTCTGCATAGTGCTCATGCGCCTAAAATTGCCCAGAATAGACTAAGTGTTGTTCATGCACCCTGTAACACACGGTTATTTTAAAAGACAAGAAATGATAAATAAAAGAAAGAAAAGCAATAAAGTCCAAGTGGAGTGACTAAAAGTGTCCAAAAGGACAAATCTTTGAAAAGTTGGTGTAAAGATGGGCATGGCCACCCACCCTCCCTTCACATAACTCTTTCTTTCGGTTTTAGAGAGAGAGAGAGAGAGAGTAGAACTTCGAGTTTTGAAGAAGAAGAAAAGAAGAAATCAAATTCAAGGTAAGAATTCATGGTTTTTAAGTGTTTATGTCGGGTTTTATCCTGGTTATATATTTATGTGCTTATGTGCTTGTGTATGTGCTCGGGTGTGTGTATTTGGTGGTGTTTTTAGGTGTTTGAACTCAGTTGCAAAAAGGGTTAGAAGGAAGAAACACCCAAGTTGCACCAGGTGAGTTTCTAGACCATGGTTTCTACTTGTTTTAAACACCATTGGGGCTGAAATGTATTAAATAGATTTTCAAATGTTTATGTATGTTTAACCGTATGTATTATGCATGTTTGGATGATGATTCTTGAATGCTTATAGGTTATTCATGTTTAGAATAGCCATGTTAAGCTTAGAACAAATGGGTTTGATGATTAGGCTTGAAAACATACTAGAAACATGTTACACAGGAGGTCCATGCACCTAGATAAGGCTCATGCGCCTGAAAATGCCTTAGAAAGATTTAAGTGAAACCCATGCGCCTATACAGTAGTCAATGCGCCTAGAAATATTAGTCGGATGACTAAGTGTAGGGCCATGCGCCCCAATAGTGCCCTTGCGTCCAAGTGGGCCAAGCGCCTAAGTGTCCATGCGACCAAATGGTCCATACGCCTAAATACCCATACGCCTGAATAGTACCCATGCGTCTAGAATTAGGCTGGAATTGACTAGGTGTCCAGACGTCCAGGATTCCCATGCGCCTAGGCACTCATGCGTCTGCATAGTGTCCATGCGCATGAAAGTTTCCCATGCGCCTAAGTGTTCTCCATGCGCCTGCATAGTGCTCATGTGCCAAAGGACTTAGAATATTTTTCTGATTTTTGGGAAAAAGTGTAATGTAGGCTTTGACTTAGGGGATTTCTGGGGGCTATGTAAGTTGACCTTTGAGGTCATAGATGTTATGATGGGCACGTAGTGATGTGTGATTGATGCATATGCATAATGTTGATATTTGATGTTGCCCTGTATGGTGCGATGATTGTATGATATGTTCCTTGTTATGGCTTATGTTTATCTTTCCATGGCTTTACGTGTTATGTTAATGAATAAACCGAAAGTATTATGTAACGTAAAATGAAAGATAATGAAAGAGGAACATGATGAATGAATGCATGCATTAACAAACGAATGAACATAAGAAGTCTTCCAAGCAAATGTATGGAGGTGCACACCCAATGTAGGTGTTAGCTCAACGGTGTGCGGGTTAGCTACCCCGAAGGATGCACATTGGGGTCCAATCCTTGTGATTGACCATATGAATGGGATCCTTGCTACTTGCCCTAGGTACTGGAGTTAGCTTCGTGCACAATGTTCGAGGTCTATGAAAGACCTCAGGCCCAGTTACCCGCTTCGTGCACAATGTTCGGGGTATAGCATATGGCATTGATCCGGAATGAAAGAGAAAAGATAAATGGTGAATGTACTTGCCCTAGGTACTGGTGTTAGCTTCGTGCACAATGTTCGAGGTCTACGAAAGACTTCAGGCCCACTTACCCGCTGCGTCCATAATGTTTGGGGTAATGTACATGTCACTAGAAGTAATGAATGAACTAATGTTAACGAATGTAATGGAAGATAATAATGATACTATCTGTATGTACGTATGATGTATGATCACGAACGAATGAAAAGTATAGTATGATTCTGAAAGAATATAAAGAACGATTTAATCGATGGAATCTATGTTTTATTTTAAAACTAGAACTCACTCAGCAACGCTGACTTTTATACATTTTTAGTTGGCCGGTAATTATTGCTGAGGATGGCACAAGGGTGAAGCTACTCGGCAGGGAAAGACTGCATCCATTCGTATTTTATGTTGCTGTTGTTTTGTAATGCAGTAAAACAATTCTTTTGTAAACAGTTAAACGATGATGATTTGCTTAACAACGATGTTTTAAATGCAATAAATGGTTTTTGATAAATTATTTCCGCTGCTTAAGTTTGTAATTATAATGTTTAATGTATTAGCTGCTGTGATTGACCAATTGTGAGGTTTCCGGGAACGGGGCCTTACAAGTTGGTATCAGAGCCAAAGTTTAAGAGAATTGGATTAAATAAACTTTTAAAACCTAAACTTAAACTGAAAATGGGACAAATGGATGGATGTCAGCCCGAGTAGCTACGTGCCATCAGGTATGTCTTTTCTTAATGTTAACCGGTATTATGTGCGCATGTTATGTGACTTATGTGCTCTTAGTAGATTTAGATACTGATTAAGTCTGGATAGGAGATGCTTAGGGTATGAAGAGTAAAGTAAGTGGCTAATCACAACTGGCCACTGTAATTAGGAACTTACTATACTTGACATAAACTGAGTGTTACCTTGAATGACCGCGTTAGTGTTTGAATCTTATATTGAGCGTGTAGAGGATGGTCGGTGGTAGATCTTTGAAGGTTTCGTCAGGTGAAGGTTGTGGTGGACGTGGTGCTGGACCGTGTGTCACAAGAAGTATGGCTAGAGCTGCTGAGCTAGCACTCAAAGAGCCCGAGATCCATCACCCGGAAGCCGGTGATGATAGTGCTAGTCTGAGGACCATGTTGAAAGAGGCTGTTGTCGAGGGAGTTCAACGGGCCATGCAGATGATTCGTCCGGGTATAATGACTGAGATAATTAGGACGGTGAGGAGATGACCTTGATTGAAGTGAACAAGGAGTGTAGCAATGACAAAAACTGCAACGGAAAGCGGGTCGAACGTGGGGGTTACACCCCATATAAAAAGGATGCCAGGACTGATAACCGGTGTGTAGCTTCATCCGGTGCGGGGATAAGGAAGTGTGGCAGATGGGGAAGGAAGCATACCGGTGAGTGCAGGATTGGAATGAGTGTATGCTTCAGGTGTGGTAAGCATGGCCACATAGCTAGAGACTGTAAGAAGCCATGGGATGAGAGTTTTAGCACAATGATGATGACTGGAATTGTGGGGTTAAAAAGTGTGACAAGTGTTGATGCAAGCACCCTGGGAAATGTAGATTGGGGAGCAATGTCGGTTTCCGTTGTGGAAGGACGAGACATATGGCGAAGAACTGTGGTATGGGGCGGTGCTACTCTTGTGGTGACGAAGGTCATGTGAGCAGGGACTGCAAGAAGCCGAGAACGGAAGGTTCGGGGGTGAAGAAGCTCGGAGGAAGCTAGGACGGACCCCGATGTTGTGTCAGGTACGTTTCTAGTAAACTTTAGCCTCGGTGTTATTTGAGTCTGATGCTAGTAAAAAGTTTTATCTCTGCTGCTTTCTGTGCTCAGTTACCTGTTAGTAGTAGAAATGTTCGTAAACCATTCGATGTAGAAACCGCTATTGGTAAGTCCACTAGAATTACTGATGTGATAGAGGACTGTGCCATAGAACTAGAAGGTCATAGGTTTGCTGCTAGGTTACATGTGATACCCCTAGGTGGATTTGATGTAGTACTAGGGATGGACTGGTTA
>BJCM01211628.1:0-16137 GCA_018326385.1 Flaveria bidentis
ATATCCATGAACAAATTATCCTTATAAGTTGTTCTTTCTCACACACAATCTATTTAGAAAACCCATTTTCTAAAATGGTGTATTTATTTAATTGCATGATCATATCATCAACTAAATGTTAATTGGTGTTTGCTAAGCTTGTTATTGGGTATGACCCGACTTGGATCATAACGTACTAACCACATCAATGTTCTATGAGTCTTGGGCATAAGGAATCCAACATCAAGATCATATCTTATTTCTAAGTTATAGGACCTGTATCTATTAACTTTAGCAATACATTCAGGTATGCAAAGATATTTCAATACCTTGGATTCATCGTGGTGAGCCATGAGTGCTTATTTTGGAGATGCTTCTTCCACCTGAAAGCTCCAGTCAAAGCCTCCTTCTTCAACAGCAACAACAGCTTACTGCTTTGGCTTCTCATTTTGAGAAGCTCTCTCAGTGTAGTTTGGTCTGGCTTGAGTTTGACCACCATTTGTTCTTGGTGCCTTACACTCTCTAGCAAAGTGTCCCATCTAGTTATGGTTGTAACACTTTACCTTGCTTTTATCCAGCCCAAACTCTCCATTGGCTACATTGCTAGGAAACTTCCTCCCTGTCCTCTTGTAGAACTTCTTGGCTCTGTGAGTGAGAAGAGCCATTTGTTGAACTATCTCCATATACTCCAAATCATCTGGATGGATACACTCCAAGTCTTCAAGGGTGAAGAGAAAGTTGCTTGTGGATTCATTAGTAGAAACAAAAGCCTAAGAAGAACTTGTCTCTTAGAAGGGACTTCCTTGAGTGTAGCTTTCTCTTGGAGTCTCTGGGAAAGTGATGAATGGACCCTTTCGTGAGTTGTCAGGGTAGCATATGAGATGATGTTGTGGTTCAATGCTTTCCCTTTCAACCACATGGAGGGCTGAACTCAGTTGATTGCTAGAGTTACTAGATGAGTTGGCATGTTCATCTCCATCTGGTATCCACTAAGAATACCATACAACTCTGTAAGAGTAAGAATCTTAAGGTTCTCAATCCTCTTGATAACAACATAGTAATGTGTCCATTGTCTAGGAAGAGAGGACATAAACTTCCTCACAATGTCCTTGTTCTCAAGAGTTACTCCAACATCCGTTAGAGTATCCACAATCTTAACATACCTGAAGTATTGTTAAGCAATGGTTTCACCTACCTTGAAGGTGAAGTGTTCAAACTGCTACTTGAGGATATCCTTCTTGTTCTCCTTTGCTTCATTAGATCCCTCATACATAAGCTTCAGTGCTTCCCATATTTTCTTGGCAGGCACTTCTTGAAGCCGTTGTAGATGGAGTTTGGAAGAGCAATTTGAAGGGTTGTCATGGCCTTTTGATCAATCTCTATTCTCTTCGTGTCTTCAGCGGAGAAATCAGCCACAGCCTTTGGAATCATACCACCACTAGCAGTAGAAGAGGTGCTTGGTATGTAAGGTCCTTCAATAATAGAGTCCCACATCCTGGAGTCTTGAGACTTGATAAAGCCTTCCATTTATTGACACTAAGTATCAAAGTCTTCAAGAGTGATCAGTGGAGACTTTGTCATAGTTCCAGTTTCCATATCAGCCTTAGTGGTAGCTGCCATTTGAGTTGTTAACTGATATGTGTGTGTGAGGGATCTTAAGATGGTGAAATCTTATATCAAGAGCCTGAAATACTCTGATACCAAATGCAGGATCGTTAGAAAGGGTAATGCACTTTACAATACAACAACACAATTGAGGAGAGTTCTTTAGAACACTTAACACATCAATTAGGGAACTGGTCAACTAGAATAAAAGATGCTAAAAACACAAGTAAATAAGAGACAGAACAAGATAGCAAAACAACACAAGTATTTGGGTTTCAAGAATACTGTATATTGCTTCTCAAGTTCTATTACAAAGTGTTACAAAGTATAATGTAAGTTACAAGTACTTGAGATACATATACTACATCCTACAGCCGGCCATACTTTGAAGGCCAGCTAGATAGATAAGACTAGACAACAAAATCAAATGTAGAGTCAAAAGGCAAATTGCCTTTTGACTAGTGACTATGACATGTCATAGCTCACATCCTAATATATTACAAAAAGTATTAAGTACATAAAGTAGAAAGCTCAGACCTCAACGTACAGTTACCAAAAGCATAGACCTTTTCACCAACTTATGTAAGTTGGTGACTAAACAGAGTTACAGCGGAAAGGTGATCCAGCTTTATGATAAAGTACATCAGATAAAAGCATGTTCATAAAAGTCTTCAGAAGAAATTTCTCTTTACTCTTTGGCTTCGAAAGACTTCACTTTTGGATTCGGAAGATGTTGATCTTGGCTTCAGAAGATTTTACACTTAGGATATTTCTAGTGCAATGTGGAAAACTTTTGAAACATTTCTACTTCAGTTCTTTGGTGCATGCATGCATAGAAACTTCGGATGTTTTGAATGTTTTGGCTGCATCAAACTTATTGGAATCCTTACGGTTACGCATATAGTTTATATGTTTATTCAAATAATAAATTATCTCCAATCTAAAACAAAATTTAGCGATTAACAAGTGTGATACGAACTGCCATTCAAAACAAGAATTGAGTCCTGACATAAAGAGATTGCAACAATATAAACCTAAGCAACATTAAGAATGTTCACGGATTTTCCAAGTGACTTTAGGGGAGCTTTCAAGGATCCACAACATATATATTAGTTTTATAAAAATGAAAATATGTTATTTAAGTGGCGGCAATTATCAAATTAAGATTAAAAACGGATCTAGTTTTTCCATTGAAGGAATCAAACGTTGAAGACAAGTTAGTTTTAAAACCAACCCAAAGAGGTCAAACAAACAGTAGAACATTTTATTTCTATAAAGGTTAATACTAACTTTCACTTAAAAGGCTAAAGGAACACCTACCAATATCATTTGAATAAAGTATATAAGGCCATTAGTTAATATATTTTTAAAATTCTCAACCATAAAATTCAAGCAGTACGGAAAGCCTTCTAAAATGGCCGTAACAAAGTTGATATTCATGGCGATGATATGGTATAAAAACATTAGAAATCTGATCTATTACCAAGCAATACAATTTTTTGGCTGACTTAATACTGTACATAAGCAAAAGGCAAGAAGAGATAAATGGATCTTGCAATGTGGTCCTTGCACCCAACCAGTCAAGCAGTGTTGTAAAAGGCGGGCTAGGCGGCCGATTAATCGGGGATTAATCGGTAGTCGGCCCCTAGCCTTGTCGATTATGGCTAATCAGAGCCATTAGGCGCTAGGCGGAGCAAGGCGGTAGTAGTCGGAGAAAATCGGTCCTAGGCGGTGGTAATCGGTGGTAATCGGTGTAATTGGTGGTTACGGTCAAAGTCAGTCAACATAAAGTTTTGCTTATTTAGATCTGATTCAAAGAGGTAAACACATTTAACCTAACCTCAACTCCTCCCTTGCTCCGGTGAACCCCCCTTGCTCCGGCAACACCCTTCTCCGGCGATCGCCCCTTGCGATTTATCAGGGTGCTTGCGCAGCGAGCCCCTTGCGCAGCCGGTGAAACTCCTTGCCCAGCCCTTGCTCCGGCTTCTCTTCTTGTGCTCCGGTGAAAAATATTGACTTGTGAAGTTGTGAGATATATTATATATATTGTGATTTGTTACTTGTGAGATATATTATATATATTGTGAATTTGCGATATATTATTGTGATTTGTGAGATATATATTGTGATTTGTGAGATATATATTGTGATTTGTGAGATATATATTGTGATTTGTGATATATATATTGTGATTATTGTCATATGTCAATTAATATGTATATTGTGATTATTGTCATATGTCAAATTTACTAGTTTACTAATTTAACAATAGCATTTAGATATTTATGATTAGTTAATTATGTTTGAAGTATACTAATCTTACTATATATATAATTTATGAAAAATACATATAAATCTCCAAACCGATTAATCCCGATTAATCCTTAGTCCCCACCTCACTGCCCGACTAGCGCCTAGCGATTTTTACAACACTACCGTCAGGTAACCTGTTACCAACAAAATCAAAGCTGCAATAGGGAAACTTTTGCTATTGCCAACAAAATACAACCTGCGATTAACTTTCTAGATAATCCAATTGACCCATTACAATAAGAAGTTGTAATCTGATACGTGAAACTTCAATTTTCAATAACTCATGATTTTCCAATATACATGTGACAATAGCTACTATTTAAAAGAAATTTAAACACCAACATTTTTAAAATAATAACAACTTAAATATTGTTTTGAATTAGGCCCATCTGAGCCATTTACATGCATGACGTAATAATTGTGTTTTTAATATATCATTAAAAGACATAGGATTAGACTACAATGCATCGTAATCTAACTTTAAGTTGATCTAAGAATAAAAATACATTTTAATGGGCTATTAGAGCAAAACACATCATAATCACACTTCACACAATTTAATGGGTCATTTCACCCAGAACAACAGAATCACACCTTAATATGGTTTAGTAACCAATAACACACTCATTAGCGGAGGATTTAAGGGGGCGGGGGGGGCCGCCGCCCCCTTCTTTTTTTCGTCGGTAGTGTTAAATTTTAGTCCGGTAATGTAAATTTTTGGTCGGGTAGTATAATTTTTTATATAAAACTCGAGTTCGCCCCCCCCTAAAATAAATTAATTTTGCTCCCGCCTCCCCTACGTATATGTTCAAGCTCCGCCACTAAACACACTTTAACAGGTGGCTAGACCTAAACACATCATAATTTTACTTTTATGATCATAAGACAAATGCACACTCACAATATATATGTTTAAGACAGTGAGGGCAAATTGTTAACTTAAGGTTAAGATTTTAGTTGAAGGTTCTAACATCTTTTGTTCCACACATAAATTTATCTAGTATTATTGAGACCTTTTTGAAGAAAACAAATAAAGAAAAACATAATGATGACGGATGTAGATGAACAATATGAAATATAACAATTTGGTAAGTGTGCTAAAGCTAAAAATTGTTGAATGAAACAATTTCCATCAGAACATTTTTACATTTGCCATCAATTAAATTTTAATACAATATAAGTTTGATATAATTGCAATAAAATATTCAAGTAAACAACAAATATTAGTATCAAACTAAAACTATACATAAGATAGAAGTGTTCAAATAAAAATCTTGACAGAAAACAATTAATAAGCAGATGTCAACATGAAAACAATCTACAAAACTCAACAACTAAATGGATAGTTCAAATTATTAATCAGTAGCATATACAAAAAGAGTGGATAATATAACTTTCTAGTTATGTTATCATCTTTATTACCCAGACACAGTTGTATAATTGGGCACAAAGTGTCAAAATTAGAAATAAAAGAATTATCAATATTACTAAGTAATTCATTATAAGAACATCCTCAGCATTAGTAATAGAGAGCTGTTAAAATAAAAAATAATTAAAAATTACATACAGACATAACTATCAAAAGTAAACACGGATAGTTCAAAAAATTAACTTGCAGTCACCACTGTCAACAATTGTTTGATGAAATTCATATACAGAACCAAATACCAATCAGTTAGAAAAAAAGCAAGTTAGTAAACCAATTGCCAGCAACTAAATACACATTTGACAAATCCTCTCTACACATTGTAATCCATTTTACTTAAAGATACTTCGAGTGATGATTCGCCGAAGATAGATGGACTGAAGTTCAGTAATCTAACTAATCACTTTGAAATCCACAATTGATGTAGAAAAGATTAATAAATTAGCTGGCTAAATTCATCAATTGTAAAAGTATAGTGTTGCAATAGTAAATTATGGTTTACAATATTGGACTTGAGTTTTGAGGTAGCCAACCAGATACCAACTACAGAATCATTCCTTTTATTTTAGAAGCACATCATATGATTGGTCTACTATAAAAATATCAAATCAATTTTAAAATTACATAAACATAAGCCATCAATATGTGTTTAAGGATAGCCAAACACATAAAGCCAACAATGCTAAATTTATCAGCCAACAATATCTTGTTTTAATAAAGAACAATACACACATAAAACAACTCAGAAACATACATGTACAAAATTTATGATAGATTGAATATCAATAGAAGATGAAATCGGAGCCATAGATCAAATCAAACATAGAACATTTCAGAAGGTTAATACCTGGTTACAACAGCATGCTATGTAATCAAAGCCCTAGTTCAAATCAAACATAGAAGACTAATCAAAATCTGACAAATCTTACAATCAAATGGACACGTAGATCCAAAAAAAACTTGCTTTATTAGATTGAAAGATTTAGGGAAAAAATGAATTTGATGTTCAATCGATTAGGTAAGAGTGGGGATGGATGATGGTAATTTTGATCTAGGGTTATGGTTGAGAAAGAAGAAAATTGAATGGGAGCAACCGGGTAGAAGATCCGCGTGATGCTTAAAACCGGGTCAAGATCGTAAGCAGGAATAGCAAATGGACGTGAGTTAAGAGTATGACAAACGGTAGATAAATGGCTTAAGAGAAAGACATATAACTCAAATAATTTTCTTTTTACTAACAATCTTTAATTCAACTGGTTAAGGTGAGATACTCATGATATGTAAATATAGAATAGGTCATGGATTCAAGTCTCACTCTTGAGCCAGGGGGTTTTCTCAGCAATAAGTTTCCTCCTGTGGGGTTTGAGGGTGCGGTCCCGGCTGAGAAACGAATAAGTGGACCCGATTAAAATAACACTTGTCCTCCGAAACAGGATCATACATTTGTCGTTCAAAAAAAATAACTTACTTTTATTAGAGTTTATAGATTAATATATTATTAAAAATATATATAGCTATTTAATTAAAAGAAAGTGGGTCATATATAAATTAATATATATTTTATATATTTTGTCTTGTAGTTAGGGGTAAAAGAGTCTTTTCACATAACAAACAAATTAATGACTTGAACTTGTGTTTATTCAAATTTCTTCCCCGATCGATCAAGACTTTTGTTGATGAACGGCCAGCACTTTAATTACACTCTAGTTTGAAATGGTAAATTGGGGTTTCGTATGTTACCATCACAATGTGTACGTTTCAATATTTAAAACAAAACCATCATAACATTATATATTATCCTTTCATATTTTGACCCGTGGCAAAATGCAATTCTTATTTTGCTAGTATACATACATTCAATGAAAATGAAATCGATTTATGAACACAAGTATACAAGTTGTTTAATAATTGATTAGGAGGGGGGAGGTGTTTAATTATTACATGTAGATTGAAATAATTAATAAAAAATATTTAATCTTTTATCATCAAACCTTTTTGTTTAATTCTAGTTATTAAGATTAGAAAAATGAAAAGTTTTTCAATTTCTGGCAACATTCAGGGTTTTTACTTACACTCCTGTGAGCATATTTGCAAAAACCACTAAATGCTCATCATCTTTTCTTTGTTTTGTGGATCAAAGACCAATATTTGTCATGTATAAAAAGGCTGATAGTTTTAAAGTAGGTGCACAAATTGGTCAACAAAAACAACCATGAAATAGTTTCAATACTTAATTTTCCATAGTACCGAGGAGTTCGATTTATCAACAGCAAACTTTAAGTCAGGTGACTGGACATTACCCGACTTCGACTTCATCTTCAACTCCAACAAATGTAGTAGATCGTTATAGCACGATTGCTTTCGCTTCAGGACTTGAATGTAAGCCATTAATCCAAGCCATTCAACTTCCCACCTTTTCACTTTAAGAATTGGCCGTAGACCAGGATCAACATGCAGGGAATACACCCGTCTCTTCATAAGCCTATACATATACCTGAAACATGAGAACCAAAATTAGTTAAACACAACTTTATTATAGTTTTATTCTTCAAAATTAGCTTACTACCTCAAAGAGTTGTGGATGATGTCAAAATAAGATCTGGAGTGAAAGCTACAAATGTCTGATAAATCACACACATAGCAATGGAACTTCATCGCGCATAGCAGAAACACTTGATAAATATTCAATCTGACAACAGCTGGTGAGTTAATATTAGAATCATAAAAGATGGCATGACATTTGGGTCGCAGATAATCGCAGACTTTTTTCCTGAAATGTTGACCGGGGTTCCCTTGCCAACAAACTGTAA
The DNA here is from genome assembly GCA_018326385.1 of Flaveria bidentis. Lineage (NCBI taxonomy): Eukaryota > Viridiplantae > Streptophyta > Magnoliopsida > Asterales > Asteraceae > Flaveria > Flaveria bidentis. The sequence goes on from BJCM01211628.1 coordinate 8,134, forward strand.
GTGTTGATCTTATATGGCCATCTAGGTACCTTGTGTAGTCTGCCTGAACTTCTAGAGTCTTGCAGTTGATCAACAAACCACTCCACCGAAGAAACTTGTTATCAAAATACAACTTGTTTGATTGTGACCTTACTTTCTTGAAATCAAAACTTAAACCAAATTTTTCTTTGTTCATGTTGCAGTTATACTCGCTGAATCCTCTTTCTAGCCTGGAGAAGAATCCAAGGCTTAGTTTCTTTGAAGTCGATATGAACAGAAGATCATCGATAAACCTAAGTAGCATATAATCTGATTTATCTGATTTTGTTGTAACTTTGTCTAAGAATGGAACAAGTTTGGTATTTTCCATGTGTCCAAGGTAAAATGAGCAGAGTAGTGAGGACAAAATGCTTCCTTGTGCAATACCAACATTTTGCTGGTAAAATCTTTTATCTATTAATAGGAGATTGTTCTTCACATGCTGTTCAAGATTGAAGTGTAGATCATCTTTTGTTGCTCTTCTGCTTCTTCCCTGAAAAATTTATCTATTTATTAGAATCGTTATTTTGTTCGAACAAGATACATAATTAGGGCAAAACTGGTACCTGATCAACAATGATGCTATGAGATGAGCGATTTTGAACATGAGATCGGAATTGTTTACACAAATTAAGGTATTGACGTACTTGAAAATGTCGATTTGAGCCAATAATTTGGTGTGTTTGATGTAGGATATGATCATCAACAATAACATCTTTCATCACATGAAGCAGTTTATCCTGATTAATGGAATCATAAGCTTTGTGAACATCAGCAACAACCATATACAGACAAGGCAACGTGTTGGATCTATCTTTGACTCGAGATAAGAAATTCCTAATGTTTTTGTGCACGTCGTTGTAACTGAACACGGATGACCCTAATTTTTCAGGACTTTTGATCTGCACATCTTTTAAGGCGGCATGTAAATCCTGAAGCACGACATTTACAGCCTTAAATTCCTTAACAGCATGTGAATATTGCAGCCTTGATGATGATTTAAGATTAGCGAGTGGTCGTATTCCATTTGCCTTTGGCCGGAATCTAACCCTAGAGAAACCAAACCTTCTAGAATTTACAATTTTCTTAACAGAAGTCACATTTACCAAACTATAGCACTCATCCTTTAACTGTGAGATTGAGGTTTTCATCAATTTTTCCCAGACTGATTTCTCATAAAAGAAAACTTGTAATTTCCCTTGCTCGCTTTCGGTTACGTAGAAGTTAGCTTGCAGCAATGGCACGAGAACAGATGCAAACAGCCAATATATCCATCTTTCTAGAAGATTCCGCTTTGTACTCGAGTTGCAGATAGAATTGCTATCTGATAGAAATTGAAAATCTGATATTTTTAATTTATACATACACTGATGTAACGAAAATTTCTCATGTATCCGTAGCCCGATAAACTTGGATATGTTCTTCCTGAGGATCCTCCAATTTCCAAGCAGTTCCTTGGGAATAATGTTCATACAAGCCGCCCATATAAACGACGCCACCTGGTGTTTTGAGCAAGATAAATCTAATAGAGAAGATTGCTGCATCACATTCACAGTTGAAGGTTACTTGAATAGAATAACAGATATTATTATTTCAAGAATAGCTGACCTCAGATGTGGAGCTTTCACCTTCAATGGAGTTTTTATCCAAGACATGCTTATTTAGTAATTTTACACGTGGACAGTGAATTGCTTTCCGTATAAGAATCCTAAGCAGCTTATGAAGAGAGTGATATCTATAAAAATGCATCAGATCAGAATCAGATGATTAAAAGCATGCAACTGTGAATATGTGTCTTCGACTCACAGGCATGTTGTTCTATTGGCACACACGCCATTGCTGTGAGAGCATTCGGTTGGCTGAACAGCTAAGCCAAAAATATCTTCAAACAGAGCATTTGCACCAGAAACATTTGGCCGCAGAGAATTTACTGTCTTAACATAAAGAAGGTCATCAAAAGTAATATTTAACAAAGTTGTATCTAATTGATATAATGTGTTAAAGAGAAGAAAATACATTTTTGTGGAATAAGTGATGAGCTACGTTCCAATCTATATAACATGGGCCGCTTATTAATCTGCTTTTCTGTGGGAATTTTCTGAAGCGTTTGCCAAACCAAACAACAAGAGCACTGGCATTTCATCTGTGTATGTAACAATTTATATCAACAGAAACCAAAAAGAAAAAACACAATATAGCAGATAAAAAGAGAGAGAGAAACAAGAATAGCTAGTAATCAAATAAATCATTTTTTGCCCTTTGAGCATAAAGTAACCTATTGTTGAGATTTCCATCTAAACTCCATACCCTCCTTTTCAAATGCCAACAAGTGGCACTTTTAGTTTGTAACTATTTAGTGGTTTTCATTTGAACGTGCCTCTATATGTATATGTATCTAGAAAGCTTGTTACCTTCTCCTCAGGAAAAGAACTATTTGTCTCGCATGTGTACTGAGATGAAAGCTTCCTTCGTTTACGCTTGCGTCTGCAAGCATGTGATCTTATTTGCTTCTTAGACTGAACCATAGACTGGACTCCATTTTCTTGGGTAAGTTGGCTTACATCAACGTCACTTGTGTAATCTCCATGACAACTCACAGAACTTTCTGATACATCAATATTCATAGAGATATAATCAGCTTTATGGTGCCTCTCTGGAACGCCTAACAGGAAGGTTTACATCAACAATTTGTTAACCATGAATCTAAGACAATGTGGAAGATATGGATGATGAAACTACAAATTAATATGGAAGATATGGATGATGAAGATGACGACTTTCATCAACAATGGAAGACCAAGTTTGTTTTCTTATTGATAATATAATAGTTTAATGTTGTTTTCCAAATCGTTTAAGCCTATAGAGAGTGGTTGGATCTAGATAGTTATGTGGCTTTGATATATTTTAATTCCTCAGATTAGGAAATGTCCTAAGATGGATATCTATGATTGTACACATTTACTATTTTTTGATATTAACATTTTCCAGGTAAAGACCCTTTACCCAGAGACAGAAGATGATAACAGAACATCCATCCATGTCGAGGATTGCAGGTTTAGTCCCAAACTATGAGAAAGTACATCAATGGTCCCAAATGTTTGTCAAAAGTTAACATCCATCCATGGCAAGGACCACCAGTGTTATGTTTTGGCAAACAGTTAGGATCATATATGTAATTTCTTAAAGTTTGGGACCAAACCTACAATACGGACATTTCATAGGTACCATCTATGTAATTTTATCATCAAAATAAAAGAGATGTGAGAAGGTTATAGATCAAAACTTATTTCTTACATGACTATTTGTAACAAAAATATGAAGCATTTAACCTGCTGAAGGCTGCTGATTCTTGGGCTCAGATATATGTTTCAAGTGTTGCCAGCATAAGTCATTAATGGCAATTCCTGCCACCTGATGATGTTTCCTTCTATTTAGAGGCAAAAATATTGAAGAATACTTCAATAAATGGACCATGAGGCCATCTCCAACCTGCATATGGTATAAAGATTTAACCCTGATAACTTCAATTCCGTCTTTATACCTTTAGTGTGTTTCATAACAACTCAACTCAGAAAGATCCTATAAATCTTGATTCAAACAATTTTGAAAACCATCTTGTGAAAGAAGGTACAATTTGCAACAATTCAACCGAAAAAACCAGGTAACAATTACCCTCGTTAAAAGAAGACTCCACGAAGATGATGTTAGAGCTTCTAAAACATTGCTCGAACGCTTGTGCTGTCACATATATATAAAATACATTAGCTACTAATTTATCTCTCAGGGCAGCCCATCAACCTTAAACAAATGGTACATCTTTATACAATAACTATTCAGCCAACCCCAAATGATAGCTCACCTTATTGTAGCCTGTGCATATTACATTCTTTGTAGATGTTTTCTCAGATAATATCATTTCAATAGTCCTTCTAACAATCTGCATAAGTCAGAAGAAGCAGCAGAAGCTTATAACATTTCTTTGAAAATGAAATTCAAGTTGACTCAAATCTTCCTCACGCAAGGCCCACATCTACATGTGTGAAGATTTCATTAAAAAAGTAAAAATGTTAAGAAAATCAAGACGAGCCTGTCTGATGACTTTTTAGTGGTCATTTTTTCTTTTTGATAGTTCATATCCTCGTAATAGTTATGAGGGCTATGAACCATTGAAACATAGCCTTGTGTAAACGAGTAAAACCGATTCGCAAGCTATCCAGGATCGGCGAGCTCTAGCCCAAGGTCGAGTCAAGCTCACATTATGACTCATTTACCAAATGAACCCGAGGCCAAGTTTCAGATATCTAGCTCGAATCGGCTCGCGAACCTAACCAAGCTTTTTGTTATACAACTTTTTATTTACATATTGAATTTATATTTACATAAAACATATTATTTTGAATAATCAAATATTATATATTATGTTATATATTAAAACTATAATTATAAATAAATATAAAAGTAATAATATAAAAAAATTAAAAAGTTTAATAATTTAACAATAAACCCAAGCCTAGCTAAAGTTAAAAATAATTTAAAAAAATTGTAACAAGCCTAGCTCGAGCTTTGAGTTTTCTAAAACCAAAAGGAGTTGAGCTCGAGTCTAAACGGGGGCTCGAGTCGTCTTGTTTAGAAAGAGACCTGAATTTGGGATGCAAATGCAACTGAATGCAAATGGGCGATGCATAGAGATTAGAGAGAGACCTGAATTTGGGGCCAGCGAGAATGGTGATCGAAAGGAGATAGAGAAGGCGCATTGTCGGAGACGACGACGAAGCAGTGATTGAGGAGCTTACGGTAGTCTGCCGGATCGTCTTCTCTCAGCAGAAACGACATGCGGTCACCGTCGGAGCAGTAACGAAGGCAATGCGGACTGCCCTTGCAGCAGCAGCAGCGGACGGTCGCCGGAGGGATGAACGAAAGCAGGGTTTCGGCCAGGGTGCGAGCACGGTTCTGGAACAATCTCCATAGCACCTCAGGTACTCTGCGTTTCTTCGTCATCACATCAGATCAACGAAGAGTAGCTCAAATTGAAGGCAATGTAGCAGTTGCAGTTGCAGTTGCATTTGCAGTTGTTTTGAGTGAGGAAGATTTGTAGGGTTAGGGTTAGAAGGTGAATACGTAGAAAACGTACTGATAGAAATGCACCAGTATCGATTATGATGCATCCATGTTTGCCGCTTCTGTTTGAAAAGCATTTTATCTTCTCTCGAGTTTTAAATTCACAAGTCCCGTTTTTTTTAAATATCTGATTTCGAAAATCCAATCTAAAAATCTGAAAATTTTGGATTCGGATTCGGATATTGATTTTCAAAAGTTTCGAATATTTGGATATTTGATTATATGTCTAATTATTGTAAAGAAACTAAAATTTAAAAAAATAAAAAATGAATTTCGGATATTCGATTCACTATCCGTACGAATACGCATAGTGATTTCTACTATCCGTAATTTTTTGGATATCCAACTTAAAACACTTTGATTCACTAGTATCCAAAAGACTAATTTGATAGATAAAAAACTTATTACTATAACACATTTACAAAGGTTTGTGGATATATATTATTTTTTATTCATTATCATTTTTGGATATATATTCATTTTTCATTATACCACATTTACAAAGATCGATTGATCCGTTGATATATATTGTTTTTTATTCATTATCATTTTCGGATATATATTCATTTTTTAAAATAAAGACATCAGTTTCTTTTTGTCCAGTGGTCTATGGATCATTAGTTCAAACATCCTACTTGGGTTCGAACCTTTATAGCGACATGAATTTTTTTTCCTTTTTTCATTTACTTTTTGTTCCTTAGAAAACCCCTTTAGGTTTCTTAAATTGATACTTTATACCTCTAATCATTTTTCAAAACTTTGAAAAATATCATTTTAACTCCCTTGAGTTTCTAAAGCCTCGGGTTTACCTTTTGTATATTTTTACTTCAAAAACCTAATTTCTTACATCTTTATTTTTATGTACGTGTTGGTTTAAATTCGAGTCCGTTTATGTTTGACATTAATTTTGTTCGGACACAAGTTATGTCAAACACATTAATTTTGTTCGGACACAAGTTATGTCAAACACATTAATTTTGTTCGGACACAAGCTATGTCAAACATAAAACATGTTCATGCTAATTCTTACGTACGTTATATATTATTTGAAAACGAGTGAGGTCAAATATAATATATTTTTGTTCGATAATATAAATTCGAGTCACTCTACGTTTCGACAATAATTTAGTCCGGAAACAAGTTGGGAAGATTGTAATATACACCGCGTACACCATTGCCGCAACGCGCGGGTATATTTACTAGTTTAGCTTATAAACTAAATATTAATCTATCTATAGATACTAATAAAAGAAGTTTCTTTTGTCACTTGTCATTTTCTTAAACCATTTTCTTATAGATACTATTGTTGCTTCATCCTTCAACTCTAGTAAGAAAGGGTCAGCGGTTGGAACCTCTTACTCCTTAGTATCACATCTAGGTTGTCTAATAGACTCATAGAAGTGTGGTGGAGCAATTTCATTGGTTCCCAACCCTTCTTTGTTCTAATAACAGAGTTTGGAATGGGAGGATGATGCAAGAATAGCTTGGAAGTTCTGCTCAGAAATAGCATGCTTCTTGGCTTGAGCCTCAGCAGTGACAAGCTAGGCTTGAGCCTCAGACAATTTGGATATCAGATCCTTGATTTGAGTCTTGTAGTTGGGGTGTTCATGTTTTAAAAGAGACACAGTTTTCTCTAACTCCTCGATTTTCTTTTGGTAGTTAGATTCAGCTCTCTTAAAATCAAATTTTAAAATATTTAAAGACTTAATATCAGATCTGATTTCCAAATTGTAATCCTGATAAAGTTTAACTTTACCTATACAGGCTGGAGTGCAGAGATGTTCATATACCTGCGCATCGTCTGTTCCGGCCATGAGAGCTTGAGCAGGAGTCACATCCTGTACCATGAAGCTCCAGCCAACTTCTTGAGCTATTGCAGTTGTTTCAGTTGACTTTTCAGCGGGCTTTGAGGTTGAGGGATGAGGCCTGTGGGGTTCCCGAATTGGTCTTGGGAGCCTTGAATTCCCTTGCAAAGTGACCCAATTGGTTACAGTTGTAACACTTTGCCTTGGTCTTGTCAAACCCAAACTTGTTGGTAGTTGGGTTTTGAGGGAATTGCCTTCCAATTCTCTTAAAGAACTTCTTTGCTCTATAAGTTAAAAGAGCCATCTGTTGGACAATGTCCACGTACTCTACATCGTCTGGACTGAAACACTCAAGATCTTCAAAGCAGTATTGAAAATCACCAGAGTGTCCACTTCCTGAGACAAAGGCACAACTTTCCTGAAAGGAATTATGTTGAGCCTGTTGAGACCTTGAAGTCTCAGGGAAAGTGATGTGTGGTCCAGAAGAGCAGGATGGCTGCTGGTAGGTTAGGTAATGCTAAGGTTGTGGGGGTAATGAGCCTTCAACAACCATTAAAGTGTTGCTAGCAGGAAGGCTCATGGGTCTGTGTAGAGTCTAATGAAAAGGCTGATGCAACCTAAACATCTTTAGTCTTTCCTGCATGCTGCACAAGTGCATTGAAGTAGAATGCTTCGGAAGTTTCACATGTGCAACAGACATACTCTAAGTGTGAAATCTTCCGAATCCAAGACCAATATCTTCCGAAGCCAAAGATGAAGTCTTCCGAAATCTCAGAGACAAAGTCTTCCAAAGCTTCAAGTTGATGAAGACAGATTTCTTCCGAAGACTTTTAGTAACATACTTTATCTGATGTACTATTCCATAAAGCTGGACACCTTTCCGCTGCAACTCTGCAAGTCACCTACTAACATGGTTTGGTGAAAAGGTCCATGCTTTTGGTAATTGTACATTGAGGTCTTGAGTCTGTAACTTTCTACTTTATGTACTTTATCCTTTTTGTAATAGATAAGGATGTGAGCTATGGCATGTCATAGTCACAAGTCAAAAGGAAATCTGCCTTTT
>BJCM01211629.1:0-16628 GCA_018326385.1 Flaveria bidentis
AACATAGCAGCTGAATTGTCAATGTAAATTTGAGTTTGAAGGAAATTGTAACCATAATCAGGCAATTGGTTTTGCAACCAAAGGACTTGAGAGCTACCAGCTAAAGAAGCTATGTACTCAGCCTCAGCTGTGGATACAGATACATTTGTTTGCTTCTTACACTGCCATGAAACTAGTCTTGGTCCTATGAATTGACATCCACCAGTTTTAGATTTTTTTGTTGATGTTGCACCTACCATAGTCACTATCTAAGTATGAGTAAAGAGTGAAATCACCATCTTTTGGATACCAAAGACCAAGGCCTGGTTTTCCTTTTAGATATCTGAAGATTCTTTTCATAATATTCAGATGAGACTCTTTTGGATCTGATTGATACCTAGCACAAACACACACAACAAACATAATGTCAGGTCTACTGGCAGTTAAATACATAAGTGATCCTATCATTGATCTATATAATCTTTGATCAATAGTTTTTCCTGTAGGATCAGGTACAATCTTTTCAATTGTTGAGGCTGGTGTTTTGCATGTAGATGCATCAACAAGGTTGTACTTCTTCAATATTTGATGTATGTATTTCTCTTGATTGATGAATATCCCATCTGTCTTCTGATTAACTTGTAGACCAAGAAAGAAAGTTAATTCTCCCATTGAACTCATCTGAAGCTCTGATTTCATCAATTCTTTAAAGCTTACACACAATCTCTTGTTGGTTGATCCAAATATAAAATCATCAACATAAATTTGAACAACTAAGAGATCTTGATGTTCTTGTTTGAAAAAGAGAGTCTGATCAGTAGTTCCCCTTTAGTATTCATGCTTAAGCAAGAAAGATGATAATGCTTCATACCACTTCCTTGGTGCTTGGTGCAAACCATACAAAGCTTTATCAAGTTTGTATACCCTGTGTGGATAGTGAGGATCTTCAAATCCAGGAGGCTGTGATACACATACTTCTTCATCAATTTTCTCATATAGAAAGGCATACTTTACATCCATTTGATAAACAGTGAACTTCTTATATGATGCGTATGCTAGGAATACTCTTATGGCTTCAATTCTTTCCACTGGTGCAAAAACTTCATCATAGTCTATTATTTCTTCTTGTGTGTATCTTTGTGCAATCAACCTTGCTTTGTTTCTAATAGTTATACCTCTATCATCTAGTTTATTTTTGAAGAGCCATCTAGTTCCAAATGGATGTTGGCTTTCAGGTAAATGAACTAGAGTCCTTACTTTTTGCTTTCTAAATTGTTGAATCTCTTCTTACATAGCTTCAATCCAACTATCATCCTTTAGAGCAGCTATGATGTTTGGAGGAACCACTTGTGAAATAAAACAAGTGAAAAGACAGATGTTGGCAGTTCCACTTTGGCTTCTAGTAGTTCTTTTGGCAGGATCTCCAATGATGTTGTTGACTGGATGAGTCTTATGGATTCTTGTTGATGGAGTTGATTCAACTAGAATAAATGACTCCAAGTTAGTCATATCCATTGTTTCAGACTGATCCAATTCAGATTGTGAGTTTAGGAAGTAGTCAAAGTGTTCTTCTTATACATCATTGGGTATTGAGTGGTCTTCCTCAGTTTGGACATCAGGAGAATAATTAATGTCTTCCATAGGAATTTCTCTTGAGGTATTTTGTTCTTCCATATGAGTTACAACAACTTCTCTGAAAACATTTTGTCCATCCGTAGGAGTTACAACAACTTCTCCGGAAACATTTTGTTCATCCGTATGAGTTACATGAACTTCTCCGAATGGGATATGAGGAATTGATGAATCATTTCCAATGGTGGTTGAATCTTTTTGAGAGTCTGTAACAGTTGCTGATACATTATTCATATCTTCGGATACATAGTGTGCATCTACTGATGCAGAGTTAGTAGCTGTTGATGAAGTGTTTTTCCTTGGAGGAACAACAGATAATGATACTTCATTAAAATTTGGGTGAACAAATGGATAGCATGTATCATCAGATCCTGCATAATTCAAATAACCAGAGTTAAATGACTCTGTTAAAGCATTTATATCAAACAACCATGATGATCATTTAACTGATTTAGAAAATACATAGTCATCAAAAGATACATTAGGAGTTTCTTTCACAATGTTATGTTATGGAATGTAGACCCTATAAGATTTAGATGTTGAAGAATATCCAACAAAGAAACCATCATAGGCCTTTTCTGAAAATTTGCCCAATTGTTCTTTTATGTTTAAAACAGATACATGACACCCAAAAGATCTAAGATATCCTATATAGGGTTTTCTTTTAAATAAAAGCTCATAAGGTGTTTTGTTATGTTCTTTGACAATCAATGCTCTATTTTGAACATTGCATGTTGTATTCACTGCCTCAGCCCTAAAGGTGATAGGCAGTTGTGAATCAGCTAGCATTGTTCTGGCTACTTCATTAAGTGTTCTGTTTCTTCTTTCAGCCACTTCATTCTGCTATAGAGTTCTTGGTGCATTGAATTGCCTTGTAATACCTTTATTCCTGCAAAAGAAATCAAAGTCAAAATTAACAAATTCAGTCCCATTGTCACTCCTGAAAATTTTAACTTTTAAATCAAGTTGATTCTCAATCTTGATAACAAAGTCCATTAATGTTTCTGATGTTTCACTCTTTTGTTTTAAAAAAGACCCAAGTGAATCTAGTGAAATCATCAACTATCACCAGACAATATTGTCTCTTTCCATTGCTCATCACATTGGTTGGACCAAACAGATCCATATGAAGCAATTTGAGTGGTGTAGTATTTGTATTGATAGTTTTGGATTTATGAGACACTCTGTGTTGTTTTCCTTTATAACAAGAAGAACAATGATTTGAACAATAAAACTCTTTCTTTGGCAATCCAATAACTAAGTCATTTTCACTAATTTGTTCATGTTCTTCATGTTAGAATAGACAAGCCTTCTATGCCACAATTGAGATTCATCTTTTGATGATTTAGATATGAGGCATGTCTCATGTGTTGTGATAGAGGTGTTGTTCATATCCAAAACATATGTGTTTCCTTTTCTTGATGCTTTAAGAAGGACCTAATCTTCTGGAATAGAAAAACTTGGTTTAAGAATGTAACAATTAGTGTTATCAAATAATATGGTATAATTTTGATCATAAATTTGAGACACACTTAGTAAATTATATTGTAAGTTTTTACAATAGTTTACTTTCTTAAATTTGAGCACACCATTAGTTACCATTCCTTTACCAACAATTTTATCTCCCTTCTTATCCCCACCAAATGCCACATATGAAGCATTTTTATGTTTGAAGTCACGGAGAAGTGAACAGTTTCCTGTCATATGCCTGGAACATCCACTGTCAACATACCACTTGTTAATTTTCCAAAATTGTTCCTGCACACAGAAAGAAATCAGTTAGAATTGACAACCCAAGCCTTAATGATCTTGGGTTTGCCTGTAGTATCTATAATTGTTACTCCTTCATAAATAAGTCTTGAAGTTTCAGTTTTAGTTTTGTTTGATTTATTCTGAGTTGTTGCAAGTGAGGATGATTCTGTTGAAGATGATGTTGATGATCTAGGACCTGATTTCTCAATCTCTTCTACATTCACCTTAATTTTGTTGAAAAGATACTTTGGTTTTGATAATGATTCTTGATTGTTGAAAGTATCACTATCTTTTGATTTTGAATGAGGTACATGAGTTCCCTTTTCAAAATTATCAAAGAAAGCCTCATCAGCATTTGTTTCCTTTTCAGTCAAATCCACCCGTTTGTGAGGTGTTTTTGATTGCTAGAAAGCTGTTCTTTTCTTCACTGGTTGAACATTAGTGGATGTTTTCTCCTTTGGTTTTTGATTTTCTGGGCCACACACGTGCTACAATGGCAATTACAATAGGAAGCAAGGCTGTAAGGCGGAGCGAATCCGGAAAGATTGCCTCAGTTCGGATTGTTCTCTGCAACTCGAGAACATGAAGTTGGAATCGCTAGTAATCGCGGATCAGCATGCCGCGGTGAATATGTACCTGGGCCCTGTACACACCGCCCGTCACACCCTGGGAATAGGTTTCGCCCGAAGCATCGGACCAATGATCACCCATGACTTCTGTGTACCACTAGTGCCACAAAGGTCTCCCCTCGCTCTGACTCTTCCCATACTAAGACTTTTGTTGATCTACCTTTGTGTTTTTGTTGAGGCTTCTTAATTTTTGAATCCTTTTCACAATCTGTGGATTGAGTGTCTGGTTCAGCTTTATCTGATTGTCTCTTTTTTGAGCTCTTTGTCTTGTTCTTTTTATTGAAATAACATTCCAGAGTTGAATGGTTATTTTTGTTACAAATAGCACAATGTTTGTTGAAGTAACAATCAGACGTCATGTGATTGTTCATATTGCAAATAGAACAATAACTACTGAAATAACAATCTTTATTATCATGGTTTTTCATGTCACACCATTTGCAATACATCTCCTCTGATTCTTTGTCAGAATAAGTTACTGTCTTCTTATGTTTCAGTTTTGAAGTTGATTTGTTTGTTGTTGACTTTGCCTTCCGTAGATCATTTACTGAAACAGTATGATCTTCTACTGAAGGTTTCTTCTTCCGCAAATCTTCTACTAAAAAAGGTTTATTCTTCCGCTGAAGATCAGCTGATAACTTCTTTTTTGCTTTTTCCACAGATGATTTGTGTACTTCCTTGGTAGAAGCACACTTTTTAATTTCTTCATATGAAGGTTTTTGTTGTTGATGTAGTTCTTGAAGACCTTCATTCAGCTCAGCTATTCTCTTGCAAATAGTCTTTAGCATGTTTCTTTGTTTTGGAGGATATTACAACCTTTGTTTCTTCAAACACTTTTGGAATGTTTGTTTTAAAAACAAAATTCTTACCCTTGTTCAGTAGATCATCATCATGTTTATCAGAATCATCCAAGTCATCACACTCATTAAACGTAAATTCTGAATCCTTTTGATTTATCTTTTCTGATTCAGAAGACTCAGTTTCATTCACCTTAGTTTTATTATGAATATCTTATTGATTAGAATTTGATTCAAACTTGGTGCTTGGAACAAAATGATTTGACAAGTTATTTCTCATTGATTTAGGAAAATGTGCGTAGTTATTGTTTATAGGAGGTGCCACAACATTATATCCCAACCCAGACCTGTTATTAGATTCAATATGAGAGTTTAATAATTTCTCATACTGCTGAGATGAAAGTTGAAACTTCTGAAGTTTCACTTTAGTTGATGCATGAACAACCATGAATTTAGTTAAGGAAGTGGCCAGATGCTCAACTTGTGCCTTTAAATTGTAATTTTCTTAAACTATTTTATCTAAATCCTTTTGTAAAGAGTTAATTTTTATTTGATATAATTTATGTTCTCTTACATGAGATTCATTCAAAATTATAGTTTCTTTAACTTTATCAACCAGTTATTGAGCATTGACTCTATATCTTTCAACTTCCTCAACACATATTGATGAACATAACCTATCTCTTACCTCACTAGCCATGGGTGGAACTTTGTTTTCCATATGAACCATTAAAGCTTGATTTTCTTCCAAAACTTTCTTCTCATACATATTCCAGTCACAAGTTCCATCTTGAAGGATAATTAGCCCAGTTTCTTTGGAGTTACTTGTTCCTGTTGATGTATTAGTGGTTGGTGGGGATGAGTTTGTAAGTTATGGTTGCCTGAAGGGTCTTTATGATGATGATGTTTGCTAAGATTGATGTTGTTGATGTTATGCTAACTCAGGATTTAATTGTTGATTGCATTCTCTAGAAAAGTGTCCATAGAGATTGCACTTGAAGCATATTACTTTAGATTTATCAACACCAATCTTTGATGATTTACTTGAAGCAACCAACTTCTTATTTCTCCTCAGATATTGTTTGGTTTCCACAAATAAGACTACCCCTGTTCTCTGATGAAGAGAGACGGAACATCCTTTTTAGTAGGTACTTGATCCTCAATTTGTTTGCCATTGTAAGTCCATCTCATCTACTACATCTGGATGTAGTTCTTCCAAGTCCTGCTGGCAAATGTTGGCAGAGGTTAACAAGCTTCCAAGGTAAGCTTGAAAACTTGAGCTGAAAGCTGCAAAAGCTGCTTTTTGTTCTTTAGAGTCTAGAATGACAGTGATGGACTCTATTTGATTGTTATTTGATGAAGGCTTTGCTGATGATGTATCTCTTTGATCATCAGTTCTTCCTTTCTCTTTTATTGACTTACTTTGAGAAGATTTCTAAGAAGGCTTTGATGCATAGAAACTTACTTCCTTTTCATCTTCACTCAAAGTACAAGAGTTTCACCATCATTGTTGGAAATAAAGGCACTTCCTGTACTTTTTGTTTCTTTAAATTGATATGGTGACACATGAGTTCTCACACTCTTGTTTCTTGATTTCTCATCCATTTCAAGAGCCTCAACTTTAGCTACTAGCGTATCTAAACCCGTTGCTTTGAGATCAATTGTGTTTTTGAACATGGACACAGTTTGCTTCCAACTTTCTGGCAAAGTATGAAGCATCTTCTTGTTTAGTTCATCATTTGTGTATTTCAACTCCAAGATAGTTATCTTTGTAACCAGTTGCATAAATCTATGGAGTTGTTGATGAATTAATTCACCCTCAATATGATGAAAGGTTTCATATTGTGAACGAAGAGTGTCCTTCCTAATGCTTCTGATTTCATCACTCCCTTCACAGAGTGTATGAAGAATCTTTCACAAGGAATTTGCTGTTTTGTAATTCTCACACCTGATTAATATTTCTTCAGGTAAAGCCATACTAAGCAAGTTGTATGCTTTAATATCAACTTTCACCTATTTAACATCATCAGGTGACAGATCCTTTGTACTTATGGGTTGATTGTTATCATTATAATCTGGCCCAAGAGTGGGTGGACTATAAGGACCTTCAGTTATTGAAACCCATAAGTCAGAATCTGTATAATTAACATGATTCCTGAACTTGATTTTCCAGGATTTGAAGTCCGTTTTTGTTTCCAACTTTGGAGGTTGGTATGACGATCCACCAAAGTTACTCATGTTTAGTTAAAATCTAAGATTTTAACTATTACAGATTATCCTTTAAGAAATGAACTAAGTAGTGACAATACTTGATTTATAATAAACAAGCAGTTGTGGTCACAAATCAATCAATCCTTTCGATCATTATATATCAAATTAAGGATTTTTATCAATGTGAACAATATATGAATGTCAATCAATAACCATGATATACTATTGAATTGATTTGAATATTGACCAAAGTTAATTAAGCAATGTAACAGTACTTGCTGAGAGACAATTCACTATTTTAATTAAATCACACAAACGATTTGCTTAGAAGTAATAGATCTGATCAGCAGAGACTAACAAATCCAATGGAATCAGCAAACAATTAAACAAAATTAACAGTGATAGATCAATCGATCTAAATCAATGAGCACTTGGCTCTGATACCACCTGTGAATCCAAGGATCGCAATCAGGAATTATCAGTGTTAATTTTGAGTCAAGTCAATGTTTGCGGAATCAACATTAACTTTGTTTAATTGTTTAAAAAAAATTTATATCACCAATAATGATTAATGATAAAGACGAACACAATAAGAAGAACACAATTAATAATAAAAATTATTTAATTCAAATGTATTTTATTAAAACATGATAATGATTACAGATGAATAAACATTGAATAAAATAAAATTGTTTGAATGTATTGATGTTGATGTGATGGCTGCTAGGGTTTATGTTTGTGTGATTTGATGTTTGATTGTTTGTGATCGTGTGTGTTCTTGCCGTCGTCGCCGCCCTTTGATGTGAAACCTAGGATCCATATTTATAGACACGTGTGTTTCAGTTAAGGAAACACCAGATCTCTTGGGATTTGCATAGCTGTCATGTTGACTTGTTGACTTGAAACACTTGTATTATTAAATACAAGTGTTTGGACTCCGCAGGAATATGGTCTTCCGTAGATGTTTGTTCTTCTGCAGGAGTCTTGTTTTTCCGAAGGTACTTTGTTCTTCCGAAGGTATCTTGATCTTCCGCAGGAGTCTTCTTTTGAACTCTGATTCACTTGAATTTCAAGTGATTGTTCATCCGCATATGATCTTCGGATGTTAGTTATTTGTAAGAAACATATTTACGGAAGAACAAACTATTCATCCGTAGATGTTTCTTACACTTAGTCAATTTCAGTAATTGACCAAGTATTATGTTTGTACCTGCAATCATACACAGATCAATACACATATGGGTTAACTTATATATAATGCATACAACATAATAATGAATTACAATTGTTCATTACAAATATTGATTAAAGTTCTACGCCTTTACAAAATGATCTAGACCTATAATTTCTAGATCTAACAGTTACTCTAGAATCTTAACACGATTTGCTGCTAATATGGGCCTGTTGAATGGGAAATACGTTCAAAGAAAATCAAGATAACTTTTCCCAAAGGTGTCACATTTGGTCCTAGTTTTGTTGGTGAACCTAAAGCTATCCCACCTACATCTTTTTTCCATCTTGAAACTACAGTTATACCCCAGGTTAATGTTGAGGAAGATAATATTGAAGAAGATGATCTTAACGCTCTGCTATCGATAATCGTTCATGTGGACATGTATACCCTGTAGAATAACACACCTAACGTTAATGACATCATTATCATAGCATCATCTTCATTTTCGACTCATCTGCATTTTCGAATCATCTGCATTTTCGACTCATCTGTATTTTCGACTCATCTGCATTTTCGAATCATCTGCATTTTCGACTCATCTGTATTTTCGACTCATCTGCATTTTCGAATCATCTGCATTTTCGACTCATCTGTATTTTCGACTCATCTGCATTTTCGAATCATCTGCATTTTCGACTCATCTGTATTTTCGACTCATCTGCATTTTCGAATCATCTGCATTTTCGACTCATCTGTATTTTCGACTCATCTGCATTTTCGAATCATCTGCATTTTCGACTCATCTGTATTTTCGACTCATCTGCATTTTCGAATCATCTGCATTTTCGACTCATCTGTATTTTCGACTCATCTGCATTTTCGAATCATCTGCATTTTCGACTCATCTGTATTTTCGACTCATCTGCATTTTTGACTCATCTGCATTTTCACCTTCTTCTTCTCTGAGTGCCTTCATGACATCATCATCTTAATCAAAGTTAATGAGGACTTTATGATTTCGAGAAAGAACTAATTTTTCCCATGATACTAAATTGATTTATTAGAATATTGATTTTGAATTTATTGAGTATGTGGTGAATGTTGAAAATGATGATAGGATGAACTCCTAAATGAACTTTGATTTTTATTTTATGTGAATTTGTAACTTCCCTAATTAAAAGGAGTAATAACAGGAAATTAAGTAATTCCAAAATATAAAATGACATTAATATCTTTTATGCTTAAATTAAATTAAAATATGCTAATCAATGGTCAGGATGAGTTCTCGTGATCTTTATGAGTCCTGAAAAGATCATGACCCTACACACACACACACACACACTATTTTACCCTTGAAAATGATAGTACCTTATGAATTAAGTAAAATATGTGTTCTTAGTTTGAAAGAATCTTAAAATACTTATTATAAATACTTTATATGTAGTATAGATAAGTAAAAGAGGAGTATGAAATGTTAACATCCAAAAACTTAAAATAAAGAAAAGAATATACATTTTCTTATACTAGAATTACTCATTGATTAACCTTATTTACCCGAACAAACATGACTATATACACAACACATGATGTTAAACTTAAAAAGGCCCTTAGCTCGTAATATATGCAAAAGAAAAAACACATAGAAGTATATAGAATACCATTGGTAATACACAGAGTTACTTCTTCGGAAGCTCGAATCCAGTTAAAAGATACCAAATGTCTAAAAGATGCAACCACCTCATACTCATACACAAACCAATTCATACTCACCTCCAATTCATATAAATTCTAGTCACAAACTTACTTTATTTGCACCATTTTTAGTCTAATTGGTGCTTTAAATCTAGAAACAACGGGTCAAGAAATCATTCATCTGATTGTAAGAAGAACCCTTATCAATCTCAACGCTTGCTCTAATCAATTCCCCTAATTCACTTGCTCTTTTCCTCATAACGTCTCCTTTTTCACCTTCGCTTTTATCCAACACCATATTGATCACGCTACTCACGTCCTCTTTCGTGATCCTATTATGCACCCCTTGCGCCAACACCACACAAACACCCAACTCCTCCACCAACATCTTCGCGTTATACACTTGGTCTCCGGCCAATGGCCAACCAATCAATGGCACTCCTTGGCTTAAACTCTCCATCACAGAGTTCCACCCACAATGACTCAAAAAAGCACCAGTTGACCGATGACACAGTATCTCTAGCTAAGGGGCCCACCCATACACCACCAACCCTCGTTTCCCAACCCTATCAACAAACCCAGAAGGCAACCATTCGGGTCGGAAATCACCTTTTAGGTCAAACCCGATTGGCGGCCGAACCACCCAAACAAAAGGCTTCTTGCTCTCTTCCAACCCTTTTGCTAACTCCATCATTTGACTCTCACTTATCGTGTTCTCCGACCCAAATGATACATAAACAACCGATCCCGTTGCATGCGAGTCTAACCACTCCATACAACTTTCGGGTCGGATACCGAGCTTTTTCCCGGACCTTTGACCGACAACACCCGAACCTGTACCCGTACCCGAACCCAAATCCTTTACCAACATTTTTGATGGGATAAGTGGACCAACACACCAAACAGGTACTTTTAAGCTATTTCTCAACGCCTCCAACCCTAATGCTTCTATCTCTTCAACTGTGTTACATAACCACCCTTTAGATTCAACAGACAATGACACTTTCTCTCTGAAGAATCTTGACAACTCATCTTTTCCGTCAGCGGTTCGAATATACGGATGAAGCTCCGATAGTGTAAACTTACAAGACTCCGGGAATCCTGGAACTCGAAAGCACTCGTCTCCAGTGATATTCCGATGAGGGAGATTGATCAAAATGGAGAATATAGCAAAGCCACCATAAGCACCACTGGTGCAGAATGTGTAGTTATACACACCAAAAGATTCCGCTACACCATTAGCCCACCCCATGAGCACATCCGAAATGATACACACCATTGCACCACTTCCTTTATCGGAAACAACGTCGGAGATGAACTGACGGAATGGTGGCTCGAGGGCCGGGGAGGCGTGTAGGAGTTTTATGATGAGGGAAGAGGGTAGGGAGTCGGTGTTTTCGGCGTTCGGAGGGAGCCCGTGGTCGGAGGGGTTGAAAAGGAGGGGTTGGAGGTGGATTTGGGATGGCGGAGATGGGCGGTTGGCGGTGGCGGAACGGAGGTAGGTGGTGTTGAGGGGGGTGGTGGCGATGGTGATGGTGAAGGTGGGGTTGTGGTGGAGGATGTGGTGGGCTAGCTCTAAGAAGGGGATCAGGTGACCTTGAGCCATGTATGGGACCATTATTATGTGTTTGGTTTGTGCCGCGTCCATTGTAGATTAAGGTGTTTGCGTGTGATCGAATGCAAGTTGTGGATTAAGGTGGTGTTTGTGTGCGATCGAATGCGGGTTGTGGATTAAGGTGTTTGTGTGTGATCGAATGCGGATTGTGGATTAAGGTGTTTTTGTGTGATTGAATGCGGGTTGTGGATTAAGGTGTTTGTGTGTGATCGAACGCGGATTGTGGATTAATGTGTTTGTGTGTGACCGAATGAATATTTTTGTGTTAGTCTTAAGTGGTTTAAAAAGACGATATTGGTCGTACACGAAACGTGGAAAAAGATGGACCATAAGCTGAAACCTTTTGGAATTTTGTTTGTGTCAAGAACGTGTTTTGAAAAAGAACTTTTAGAAAAAGTTTAGGCTTACGCAAGGAATTTTGACACAACATGTGAAATATATGGTTTTATGATTTTGAGTGACTTTAAAATTTACAAAAATAGTCAATATATCATCGCTCACGTGGCAATTAAAAAATTATTATTTTTTGTCTGGAGATACGCCAGCGATACGAAACCATTTGCGTATCGCCAGATGAAAAAAAAATTAAATTTCATTTGGTCGGAGATACGACACCAGGTGTGTATCGCCGGCGGTTTTTTATTTAAAAAATTTATTCAATTTATAAAAATAATATATATTATTATTTGTTGAATTTCTTAATATATAATAAAAATATAAACTGGCTTATCACGTAAAAACACAATTTGATAATTAGTCATAAGATTTATAAAAATTGTACGAACATTATCATTCAATATAATAATTAGATAAGTACATGTAGATATACTATAACAAAACCATATAGATTTTTTAAAACAAAAGATTGGCGAAGATTTTTTTTTTAATTCTTGATATGTAATATTGGCTAGTAAATATATGCACTTTTATTGTAATATATGCATTTTTGTTAATAAGAAGAAAAGTTGTAATGATTTTTAAAACAAAATCATATAGAAAAGTTTTTATACTTGTATTAATATTGTTAGGATCTGGTTTTTGAACGAAACACCAACTGATTAACGTGTTAAACCAAACCAAATAGTGCGGAATCCTATTTGATTGGCGATTCAATCAGTGAGAACGCACGTAGAAACAATAACGTATTGAATCTAACGTAAAGAATCGATTAGAAATCGATCTACAGTGTTCTATGAACTTGGAGTACGAACTTAGAGGCTTCTGGACGGCTAGGGTACGTCTGGAGTCGAAGTGGATTAAATGCTTACGTTTTTCCACGAATTAAGAGGTATTTATAGGTTAGGGTTGCTCATTCGGGCGACTGAACCATCAGCATGGTTCATTCGTGCGATTGAGCCATGCGGTTGATCCATTCGCACGACTGAGTATTCAGTCGTGCGACTGAGCCAATCTCATGTTATAGTCGACTGATCCAGTCTCCTGGTTCAGTCGTGCGACTGAGTCATTCGTATGAAGTTGTTCATGCGTATGATCCATTAGCATGGACCATTCGCATGATGACTTCATGTTATTAAGTTTGAAAGTATTAATTGTCATAACATTATTTATATTAATTCAAACAACCACAAACCTATATAATTAAGTCAATATGCGTTAAGCAACTCATTAATGAAATATTAAACATTATAAACACAACCAAACATTTGTATTTCATTAAGTACCCAACAATTACATAATTGTAAGACAATAAAAACATATTACATTCAGATCATAATCTAGGTACATATGTATCAACAAATATATGTATTATTATTCAACATGTTGTAATGATTTTATTGTAATATTATGTATGACGTTTTTTTCTATTGTTTTGGTAATCTAATATTCTAATGAGTATTATTTAATGAATTTCAAACAAATAGACAGAAGAAAATCAAAAACTAGGTGTTATTTTTATAATTTAGTGAAATAATAATTGAAATTAATTACAAGGCGATATGCCGGCAATACATATCGCCGTCCTTATTTTAAAATTTAAATTTTTTGTTTTAGCGATATGTCGGTGATACCTAACCATGATGTATCGCTAGTAGGCGATATTAATTTTTTTAATTTTTGGGCGATACGTCGGCGATACATCATGTGTACGTATCGCCGGTTGGCTCTTTTTGGCGATATATCATGTTTTTGTATTGCCGGTTGGAGATATTGTGACACATGATCACTCGTGATTGGTCTGCTATTTTGGTAATTGTATTAGTCAAAAGCTATTACTCAAAATCAGATTGGTCTTGACCAATCTAGTAATTTTCCCTTAATTTAAAGATCACATGTTGAAGTTGTCAGGTGATGCGAAGGGACTAGGGAGTTTACACAATATAGAATGTATTGTTTGTTTTAGTATCATGAAACTTTATCCCATAAAGTGTAGATAGAAGATAAAGCTTTAAAGTTTTCGAAGGATCATTCTATTGATTTTGAGGTTGGAGGAAACCTTTCTTAATTTGTTGTTGTGTCGTCTTACGTATATGTGAAAGTAGAAAAAAAATACACAAGGGTGCAAACGAGTCAAGCTACTTGAGATCAGGTCGAAAAACAGTTCGAAACAAGTTGAATCTAATCAAGTCCGAGTAGAAAAAAAAAAACTTACTCAGTTATCAAGCTCGAGGCGACTCACTAGTATAAACAAGCTTTTTAGTTATAAAACTTTTATTTAATTTGTTACATATATTCATGTAGGTAATCATCATTATATATAAGATTATGATAAAAGTTATTAAATAATGCGTATAATGTTATATGTAGAATAACTAATTTAAATGTATAAACTTAAATATAAAAATATTAAAAAAACAATGATTAGATAATAAGTGATACTTTCTTTATGGTTTTTGAAGAAATTTTAGCATCTTGTAAACAAGTAGCAGATTCACCCCTATGGGAGCATGAGTTCCTGCTGCTTAACATACGGCCTCAAATTCTCCTTAGAACAAGATGATAATATATGTAGATTTTTTCATACGTATATATTAACTTGTAATGCCCGCCTCTCAGGGCACATTCTAGGGAACGTTACGCATCGGATATACAGAACACATAGTAATAATGGAATTCACAGTGGAAATCTACTTTGATTAACATCATAACATACGATACATTTGGCATACTATTGCATCAAGCAGATATAACCATATCAAACAGATAGAAACAAAGTAAGCACAAAGCATTTAGGATTCAACATAAAACTTATGAGTTCATGAACATAATATTCTTCAAGATTCAAAACATATTGGTATTGACTATTGCATCAAGCAGATATAACCATGTCAAACAGATAGAAACAAAGTAAGCACAGTATAAATTCATATAACCAAGCTATGTATACAAACTTTACTGGTTAAAGTAGAATCATACAAACAGCCCTCAAACATCTTATCAAGCATTGTCACATATCAAAAATGTTATTGATAGTCAATTCTTCAATTATTACAAGTTATCAGAACATCACATCCCGTTTTAGAAAATAGTTCAGAGGAACTTACTTGTTTAGCAGTTGCCCAAAAATTGATAACCTTTCCTAGTACAATTTGGTAATATCTCTAGGTCCTGATACAATTTAAGTAATCCTAGATTAGGTAACGGTACAACTAACTAGTTATTGTAATGGTTGGATATTGGTTTAGACTACCTTGTTTAAGCATAGGTGATCAGTCCATATCTAACTAAGGTTAGGCTACCTAATACCCACCCCTAACAATAACCCTAACACCTAATAAATAATAATACTTACAATACTAAAACTACTCCTAATAATAATATTAATCTAAAGCTAAAATAAATAATAATAAACTTGACATAAACTTAAATGAAAACATACCTTAAAACTATATATGACGATTTGATGTAGAGTCTTCCTACTCGCGCTCCTACCCGAACTCCAAAAACAACTAACAATAATATCCAATGGGGTATCGATTACTTGAGATTCTTTTAATACTAGAACATTCCCAAAAAAAACTTATAATCTAAATTCAACCTTAAAATTTTTTATAAGCTTTTATTTATAAGAAAGCAGGCAAGTTGATAAAAAGTTTATCCAAGTGATGTGGGAGGAAAAATTTACGTGCCTGCTAGATTAATTATTTTTTCGCTAATACTATTATTATATCATTATAATTAATTCAGTTGTTTATTTTGTTTTTCTCTTGTAACTCTATATATGTAACCTATTATAAAATTTTAAATATGACGTTGAGACGAGCTATTTTTTCTCTATGAGTCAACCCAAGTTTCGTTAAAAACGAAGCACGTTTAAATATAATATATTATTATATTCATATATATATTTAAATGGTCTAAAACGACCCTAAAACTCACTTAAAACTTAAATTTAAAATAGTTATTTCACTCATTTCTTATTCGTTCAACAATATACAACATATAACATTCATATTTATTTTATTTAATTAATACATCTGAACCTGAAACCCGAGATGTTACATAACTACTACCTTCTTATTATTATCTTTAGCCTAACATAACCTAATAGTTGGTTAACGACAATAAATTAAACGAACCTTTTCTTAACCGTAAGCAATGGACACAAAGAAATTTTTGAGGATTAGGGAAGGTTTATTTTCTTGCATTTTTAAAACATTTTTCATCTAAAGGATCAGTCACACGTGCGTAAATCTTACTCGTCTTTTCCCTAAACGATAAATAAACCTAATAAATAAAATAAATTCACTTATCAAAATAAACTTATAAATAAAATAACATTTGTCGTCCGAATCAGGGTTGTACATTTGTCGTCAAAGTTTTTGTTGGGTATATAGGTATATATAAAATCTTTTATTAGTCTTTTCTTTCTTTACTTAATTATTGCATGATGCAGCTTAATTGAAAAATGTTAGAAAGTAAAACAAACTTACGTATATTAGTATTATTACTATGAATCGTTTGAACTTAATGATTACGAAGAACTAGATGATGAAATTTGAGAGAGAGACGTACATTTAAATGTGAGTTGAAATTTGAGGAAGTATGATTAAGAATCTCATTTCACTACTCTAATATCTCAAAATAAACATGTTTCAACATCATATTTTTTCTAGTAAATTTTTTCGTTTCTCTCTCTTATTTAATAATCACATTAATTACTAATAATACAATTTAAATTTTTAAAT
>BJCM01211630.1:0-2500 GCA_018326385.1 Flaveria bidentis
GACAAACAGATGAACTGTAAAGAAGATGGTGTACGGTATTTTGTGGATCGAATATGGGTACCTAAGTGGGGTGATATTCGAACCCTAGTTATGAATGAAGCACACAAGTCCAAGTATTCTCTTCATCCTGGTGCAGACAAGATGTACCAAGTTCTTAAGGAGTTATATTGGTGGCTAGGCATGAAAAAGGATATTGCAAAGTATGTGAGTGAATGCTTGACTTGTTCCAAATTCAAAGCCGAACATCAAAAACCGTAAGGTCTGTTGCAACAACTGGAAATTCCCGAATGGAAGTGGGAAAATATAACGATGGAGTTCATCACTAAGCTGCCTAGAACAAGTAATGAGAATGATTCAATTTGGGTCATAGTGGATAGAATGATGAAATCTGCTCATTTCTTGCCTATTCGTGAGGACTATAAAATGGAGAAGCTAGCAAGGTTATATGTGAATGAGATAGTGACTAGGCATGGAGTGCCTGTGTCTATTATATCCGATCGAGATAGTAGGTTTACATCTCGGTTTTGGCAGACTCTTCAGAAGGCGATGGGTACTCGCTTAGACTTAAGTACCACCTATCATCCACAAACCGACGGTCAAAGTGAACGAACGATACAAACCTTAGAGGACATGCTTAGGGCATGTGTGATTGATTTTGGTGGAAGTTGGGATACCCACTTACCATTGATCGAATTCACTTACAACAACAGTTACCACACGAGCATTGGATGTGCTCCGTTTGAGGCGTTATATGGAAGGAAATGTCGATCTCCGGTGAGTTGGGCGGAAGTAGGTGAAAGCCAATTGACAGGTCCGGAGATTATCCAAGAGACGACCGAAAAAATATTTCAAATCAAGGATAGGCTTAAGGCAGCTCGAGATCGACAGAAAAGCTACGCTGATAATCGTCGCAAACCCTTAGAGTTCAACGTTGGTAATCATGTCTTATTGAAGGTTTCTCCGTGGAAGGTAATCGTGCGCTTTGGAAAGAAAGGGAAATTGGCTCCGAGGTATGTTGGACCATTCGAGATCACTGAAAGAATTGGTTCTGTAGCGTATCGATTGAAGTTACCTCAAGAACTTAGTGGTGTCCACGATACATATCATGTATCGAACCTTAAGAAGTGTTTAGCCGATGGATCCCTTCATGTACTGATTGAGGAAATCAAGATTGATGAGAAATTACATTTTGTGGAAGAACCAATAGATATTATGGACCGAGAAGTGAAACAACTGAAGCGCAGCAAAATTCCAATTGTTAGAGTGAGATGGAACTCCAAGCGAGGGCCTGAGTTTACATGAGAACGGGAAGACCAGATGAAATCCAAGTATCCGCATTTGTTCGTGGATACAACCTTAGGATCTAACTCCAGCTGAATTTCGGGACGAAATTCGCTCAACTGGGGGATACTGTGACATCCGTCACCATCAAATCCGTCAATTGACACGAAATCCGTTAACTCTCTTTTCGCGCATTTATTATTTTTGCGTAATTAATATATTTTTGAACCGAATCTTGTCACATCTCCTTGTCGTGCCAACCTTAACATTAACTAACGCTAATAATAAAATTCATTTTATTGTTATTATTATTACCGTAAATATTGTTAATATTAATATTATTATAATTAAGTCTAGGTTTTAAATTATAAATAAAGCAAAATCGAGGGAATAATTAATTGAGAGTTCGGGGTCCAATTTGTAAATGTGAAAAACTACTTAAATGCAACCAAAACCGTCGGTCAAAGCGTCTTCCCCGAAACCCTACGCACGTATTGCCGTCAACCGCAAATTCGAGCCTTCTAGCCGCTGCCGATCGATTCCGCCCTGCCGTTTAGTCGATTCGAAGGTACTCGATTCATTTAAACTCTGTTTCGTCCATTTTCGCGTTGTTCGGTATCACTTGCTTTCGGTTCGGTTGATTCGAGGGGTACGGTTTGTTGATGTTTGAGGCTGTATGTATATGCAGATGGTTTATGTATGATTGTGTTGCGTGTGGGTATATACACTGTTCGTATATATATATGTATATATATATATATATATATATATGCATGCGTGTGAGTATGTCTGTGTGTGTTGTGTATATATATGTGTACGTATGTGTATGTATGTATGCACAGCAGCGCATGTATGTATACACATATACGACTGTGTGTATGTATATATGCACAACAGTAATGCAGTGTGTGTATCGTGTGTGTGTGTTATGTGTGTGCAGTGTGTGTATCGTGGGTGTGGGTGTGTGTGCAGTTTTGCGTGTTATGTGTATGTGAACCGAAGAGTATGTATGCATATATCTATTATTGAGTGTGTGAGATGATGTATGCATGTATAATGCATGTGTGTGTGTGTATATATATATATGCAATGTGTATATATATATGCAGTGTGTGTTTGTGGGTGCGATACGTGTGTTTGTGTGTGCGATGCGTGTGTGTTGATTGTATGTATATTGATATGTGTACCGATTGTGTTTATATATATAGGTGTGTTGCTT
>BJCM01211630.1:7500-11176 GCA_018326385.1 Flaveria bidentis
CTTCACATGCAACTCCAAAGTCTTGAAAACCCTAATTTCCCTCAGTATGACAATCCCCCCTTGTGGCCTTGTAAGTTGAACCCTATTCAAGAAAAAATGATGCAAACTATTCAACTTGTAAATGAATCCTCTAACCCTTTGATGATGCAAAACTTCTCACCTCCAACTCCTCAAAACGTTGAATACCATCCACAACCCGATAACCACGTCCCACAAGAGTATTCCCCAATGAATACTATGATGATCAACGGAATGGTGAATCCCATGGGAAACACCATTCCCGAGTCATCATCTTCTCTTGTCCCAGAATCAAATGGCACAAAACAACCACCAAGCATGGAACTACAACAGTGTTGGGCATTTCAGGCTGAAATCGATGAGCTTTTAAGCAACAAAGGAACTACACCACTTGACGCGCAGCAGATGAGTACCGAATTCGATTGTTTCAAAGACATGCATAGTGGGAAAGACAACATGACTTGGTGGTCTAACGAACTCTAACCAAATTCAAACTCTTGGGGGATCACCTGGTGTTCTTGATCATAAGCAGACAAACATGAAGCACCAAGAAGTAGTGATCGGACATAACATACAATGAGATAACACACACTACGTACGTTCTATTGTGATTCATCATGTTTTATTCAATTTAATTGTCATGAAATTAGGTATAAGGATAGATACTAAGTCATGAAATTAGGTATAAGGATAGATACTAAGTGATCGAAGAAGTAGTACGTAACCAATAAGTAAATAGTGTGTACATTTGTGTAATAACGTGGTGTCAGTTTCTTGTTATGTTTGCCGAATATACACACTTCTAATGCGACTATGTCATGTATATTTCTTAGTTTCCTTTCAAAGTAATGTGGTTTCAACATAAATGGTATATAGTGCTATATATATAGTTGTGAGTTGAAGTAAGTAAAGTGCTTGACAGAATCATGACACAAAGTCATGTCACATGACATTTTGATACATCGTTGATGATCGGTACACCGTACATAGGAATAGGAGATTTAGAGCTGAAAACTCTTCCCCATATATTGATAGAAAAAAAACCTTGAAATTTGAAAAGAAAAGTGAGTCAGTGATGGTTGAAACTTCATTGTCGGAAAATTTTGTTTTATTGAAAGAATATGATATACATGGTAAAGTTTCCAAAGTTCAACCTTTATGTTTAATTAATGAGTACATAATTATTTGTGACTTTGTGTAATGCAAGTTTTGTAATATTATTCTCCTATGACTTCGATTACTTATATTATGAATTGAGTGAGATATAATTATATCTTGTTTAAGGATTATATACGTAGTTTATAGATAATACACATGGATGCTAAACAAAAACTTTTACGCATGGATGTTAAATAAAAACTAAAAAAGAAATGGAAAATATACGTTTTTAGTATGTATATACTAAAAAGTTAAACGCTCGTTACTTAATGGTAAAATTATGTTGACCAAGTGAAACTAAGTTAATATTTAGTGTAAACTAGTATTAAACCCTCACGTTGTGGCGGGGGCATAAAACCGTGCTACGTATCAACAATGACACACTGTCTGTTAGAAAGATAAGAAAAATAAAAAACAAAAAGTATAAATCAAAGGATCAGTGCACATCATTTCCTTTTTCATTTCCTTTGACAACATGCACCAAAAGGACCGTTACCAACAATATTCCAGCCAAGAGAAGTTAATGTATTTCCTTGATTACAACCTTATACTCTTGTATAAATTGTAGACCCTTTGGTCTTTGTAAATATACAACAAAAATAATAATTCCATTGAGTATTTCATTTGAAAACATGGTATCAGAGCAGTGTATGTGATCCAAGGATCAACCTGCTCAATCCTACTCATCATCTACCTTTCTCAAACCCGATCCAAACACATAGCCACTATGACTGAGGAGGGCAATCAAAAACCCAACAATGATGATCTTGCATTACAGATCACCAACCTCATCAAAACCAGTCTCAATAGCCAAAACCAAACCCAAAAACAGAGTCTCTCCGATAGCCTTAAAATCATTATTAAACTAAACAGTCAGAACTACGCCCTGTGGGCTCGAATGATTCGAGTGGCCATTGGGGGTAAATCAAAAAATCTTCTGAGCCATCTGTCGGGAAACCCTGCACCCCCAGAACCAACCAATGAGAATTACGAACAGTGGGAACAAGACGATCTAGTCATCTTCTCTTGGCTGATTCAAAATATTGAACCAACCCTTGCAAGTAACTTAACCGAATTCCCCACAGCCAAGACCTTATGGGATGCGTTGGTAGTTACTTACAGCAGTGGGAAAGATAAACTACAAACCTTCGACTTACACGTCAAGGCAAATGGAATCAAGCAGAATGGGTCACCCCTTGAAGATTTCTGGATCATTATGCAAGGAGTTTGGGGGGAGATCGAAGAAAAGATCCAAATCCAATGACGTGTGCTGTTGACATAGAAACCTACAATAAAATCCAGTCAGAGCAGAAACTCTGTCAATTTCTCAACGCCCTCGACCGACAATACGATACTATCAAACAAGAAATCCTCCGATGGGACCCGCTACCCTCAGCAGAGGGTGCCTATGCAGCCGTTTGGAAAGAAATGGCACATCAAGGTAAACTCGGTACAACTAAAGATGCTTCTCTTCCATAGAATGGAGTTACAACAGGCTTGGTTGCTAACGGGTCACACGAGTCGGAGGGACTAGGTTTCTCTTAGTCAAAAGGGCTCGAGTAACAGTTTGAGTAGCGGATCATCATCCCGGGTCGACAAAACAAAGCTGAGATGCAGCCACTGCGGTATGCTAAGACACACCAAAGAGCAGTGTTTCAAGATAGTTGGATTTCCCGAGTGGTGGAACGATGGCCATAAGAAGGTCAATAAGGAAGGGGGAAAAGCGGTTGCCGCCGTGGGCAACCTGGAGGCCGCCAACAGCGGTGACAACCAAGGCGGAAAAGAAGAGAACTCCGGCGGGTTTGGTGGTCTGGCTACCGGAAGTGCTGCCCTAGGGCATGAAAGCGACAGAGGTACCGGGTTTGAGAATGAGCCCTCAAACCCCTCTTCTCCCTATTTAAACTCCTCATATCTATTAGATTTCGAAAATAACATTAGAGTCCCTCTAGATTTCAATGGTTCTTTTTTTTACCGTAATCTTGAAAGCAATTTTTCAAAAACAACTCCTCAAGATTTAAATGATTATGAAAGTAATCAAACCAAAATAAGTGGGCAAGCTAACATGGGTAAAGCTTGTGAAAATATTGAAAAATAATGGATTTTTGATTGTGGTGCTACTAACACCATGACATTTGAGTTATCCGACATAGTTACAAAATCAACACCCAAGATTGATCATATTAAAACCGCCAACGGGGGAATTATTCCCGTAAAGGGAGGGGGACTATTGAAATCTCACCAACTTTAAAAATTTCAAATTGCCTTTATGTACCATCTTTATCACATAAGTTATTATCTATAAGCCACGCCACAAAAGAATTAAATTGCTCCGTATTAATGCATCCCACGTTTTGTATCCTACAGGACATCCGGACGGGAGCGATTATTGGGCGTGGCACTGAACTTCAAGGATTGTATTATGTGGAAGAAATGACTCAACATGGGACTGTGATGCTTGCTCACGGAACTAGTGATAGAGAAGCTTGGTTATGGCATAGAA
>BJCM01211639.1:0-16239 GCA_018326385.1 Flaveria bidentis
AGATCTTTTTGATTGAAAATGTGTTGAAGGCTTTTGTGATCGGTGTAGACTATACATTGCGTACCATACAGGTAGTACCTCCAAATCTTCAAAGCAAAGACAACAGCACCAAGCTCAAGATCGTGTGTTGTTTAATTCACCTCGTGAACCTTCAATTGTCTTGATGCATAAGCTATGACCTTCCCTCGTTGCATGAGAACACAACCAAGGCCTTGTTTAGATGCATCATAATACACGGTGAAGTCGTCATTTCCATCGGGTAGGGTCAAGATAGGAGCATTGCACAACTTGTGCTTTAACGCTTCAAAAACTTCTTCTTGCTCGGAACCCCAATCGAACAGTTTATTCTTTTGTGTCAAAGTAGTGAGTGGCTTCGCAATCCTTGAAAAGTTGGCAATGAATCGCCGATAGTAACCAGCAAGACCAAGGAAAGAACGGACTTCGGTAGGAATCATAGGAACACACCAATTCTTCATAGCTTCCACCTTTGCAGGATCAACGTGAATTCCTTGGCTATTCACCACGTGTCCTAGAAATTGAACTTCCTCAAGCCAGAAGTCACACTTCGAGAACTTTGCGTACAATTGCTCTTTCTTCAACAACTCAAGAACCAATCTCAAATGCAGTTCATGATCGGTGTTGGATTTGGAGTAGATAAGTATGTCATCAATAAAGACGATCACAAACTTGTCTAGATAATGCTTGCATACCCGGTTCATGAGATCCATGAAAACAACAGGAGCATTGGTTAAACCGAAAGGCATCACCATAAACTCATAGTGCCCATAACGAGTACGGAACGAGGTCTTTGGGATGTCATCATCATGAACTTGTAATTGATGATATCTAGAACGTAGATCAATCTTCGAGAATATAGCAGCTCCTTGAAGTTGATCAAACAAGTCATCGATACGAGGAAGAGGATAACGATTCTTGATGGTAAGCTTGTTAAGCTCACCATAATCGATGCACATACAAAACGATCCATTTTTCTTCTTCACGAAAAGAACAGGTGCACCCCAAGGCGAAGAACTATGACGGATGAAGCCCTTCTCAGATAGCTCTTGAAGTTGACTTGAGACTTCTTGCATTTTAGATGGTGCAAGTCGATATGGTGACTTAGCCACGGGGTTTGCTCCCGGTATCAACCCATCTACAAAGTTCGACACCTTGTCTTCCATAGACGTTGTAAATCCATGAGTGTGCAGCTCACTCATCAAGTGGTAGAACCAATTGATGACACCATCCAAGCTCTCCTTACCCGTTGACAAGAAGTTGTCGAACTCCTTCTTCAACGCTTTAGCCTTTAGAGCTTTTAATGATGCATTCCCTTCATACCGTTTTTCTAATGCATCCCACAACTTCTTAGCTTGCTTGTTCTTAGAAAATTGATGGAAGATGTCCTTAGGAATTGACTGAGTTAGAAATGCATATACTTTCTTCTCAGTATTGTACTTTACCTTTTGGCCATCAGTCATGCCACCTAAGGTAAGTTCGACTCCATCTGCACCTATAGGCATGCTATAACATGTCTCTATCGGCTCCCACATATTGGGATCTACTCCATTCAAGTAGATCATGAATCTTTGCTTCCATTATGGGTAATCATCTAACGTGATTAGCTTAGGGGGTTTATTATGATTTCCCACCTTATTTTCCAGAAGTAATAGATTCTAGATCCTTGAATCCCTCCCTGCAGTGACCGTTGAATATTGATCCTCTATTACTATCAACTTTGAACTTTAGAACAACCTGTTTTACTTGTGCGAATGAAGGAGTGCGATTGGACAATTCGTGCGATTGGACAATTCATGCGATTGAACAATGCGGATGGCTCAGACGTGCGAATAAACCAATGCAGATAGCTCACTCGTGCGAATGGACAGGTGTGGATGAACAATGTGAATAGGCAGTTCAGTCGTACGAATGGAGGAACGACTGAGTTCAATCGTGCGTATGAGGGATGCGGATGGATTCAGTCGTGCAATTGAGTCAATCGT
Source organism: Flaveria bidentis (assembly GCA_018326385.1). Taxonomy (NCBI): domain Eukaryota; kingdom Viridiplantae; phylum Streptophyta; class Magnoliopsida; order Asterales; family Asteraceae; genus Flaveria; species Flaveria bidentis. Next base: position 2,001 of record BJCM01211639.1, read on the forward strand.
GCGACTAAAGCTGCTGACTTTTGAGAATTTGAAGGTTTAAGGTATTTTGACACAAAATACGAATTTCTCAAGAACCCTAATTGCCGTATGCCGGAAAAACGTTAATTTTTTGACCTGGAGACATCTAAAATACAGTTTGACACAAAAAGATTGCGTTTTTGAGTGAAAAATACGATTTTTATGTCAAAATCGATTGAATTACACGTAAATCTAGAGCCAAGACTCTAATACCACTTGATAGGACCGTGTACATGATGAAGTACTAACTGTTTTACGTGTATACCAACTCAAATAGTGCGGAATCCTATTTTATTGGTGATCCAATCAGTGAGAACGCACGTAGAATTGATCTTAAGTTGAATCTAAACGTTAAGAACGATTACAAACCGATTTAGTGCGATCTATGAACTTGGAACATGTTCTATGAAGTCTCTGGACAGCTAGGGTACGATTTAGTACGTAGGGATTTGAATTGTTAAGTTTTTCCATGAATTAAGTGGTATTTATAGGTTAGGCTTTCTCATTCGTGCGAATGAACCATTAGCATGGTTCAGTCGTGCGACTGAGTCATGCGGTTGATCCATCCGCACGACTGAGTGTTCAGTCGTGCGACTGAGTCAATCTCATGACACAATCGTGCGACTGATCCAGTCTCCTGGTTCAGTCGTTCGACTAGTTCATTAGCATGAAGTTGTTCATGCGTATGGTCCATTAGTATGGGTCATTCACATAAGAACTTCACATGACTAAGTTTAAACATATTTCTCAACCATTCTTGACTAAGAATTATGTAAACAACCACAAACCTATATAGTTAGTTCAATCATATGTTATCAAACATTAAGCAATGAAATATTCAACATTATAAGCATAACCACAAAATATATTTCATTTAGTACCCCATCTATTATACATATGAAAGACATTTTACATTTGAGCTCCTAAACTAGGTACACATGTATCTACAATTTCGACTATATGCCTAGCCAGCCAATCCATACCAACAACCACATCGAATCCTCCTAGATTAGAAGACATCAAATTTATCTTAAATGTACTTCCTTCTAGATTCATTAAGAAATCTTTGATGATTTCAATATTTTCTAAGATGTTACCATAAGCTAATTCTACTGTAAATGTAACCGTCAGGACACATGCACTCAAGTCAATCAAAACCCTAAAAGTACGAGAAACAAATCTAGTAGTTGCTAGAGTATCAAATAGAATGGTAGTAGGATGGTTATTTATAAGGAACGTACCATTGACTACACCAGGTTCCTTACAAGCACCGACTGGATCCATTACGAATGCTCTTCCCTTGGGCTTGTTGGATCTGGCATCCTTATCTCTCCCCAGCTTAAGACACTTATTCCTGATGTGCCCTGGATCTCTACACTCATAGTATTGTTCACCTTGCACATACTTACAATCCTTAATTAAATGACCTGGTTGTTTGCATTGCAAGCAGGGCATTAGGTTGCACTCACCATGATGATGAAGTTTGCACCTATTGCAGAGAGGGCTTGTACCCAAGTATAGCTTCCGATCCCTTCCACCCTGGTCATCGTGCCTCATACCTTCAACACCCTACTTTCTTGGCCCACTACTGCTACCAATTTCTTTCTTCACATAAAATCATTTTCTCTTCTCACCCATCAACTTCCTCTTTTCTTCTATCCTAGTTTATTCAATCCACCCAACCCTGACTAGATCAAACCCCTGACTCTAGGATATAGTCCCCAAATGAAACATGCTACACCCTTGGATTCTAGTGTCACTAGTTATGACACTACTCAAGATAGGGCTAAGAAGCGGTTGGTGTACTCATTGTACTTAGGACCTTTCATTTCCAAGCTTAGGAATTCAAACTCTTGTTTCTCTTGTTGATTGATTGGGTAGTATTTGTTTGTTATCAACTCCCTGAATTCGATCCAGCTCATTCGGTTAATAGCATTTCTTCCCTGAAACTAAATAACAGTCTTCCACCATTCCAGTACCGATCCCTTGAGTGACTAGGATGCAAACCTCACCATGTGTTCCATCTTAAATTCGTTGATATCTAAAACGCTTCCATTTCGTCGATCAATCGGTAGGTCTCTATTGCACCCTCGGTGCCATAGAAATCCTTTGGCTTGCACGCCATGAAGATTTTGTAGGAGCATCTAGTCCTTAATTATTCGGCTTCCTCACGGTTTCCCTCATCATTCCCGAATCCATCATTTCCGTCAAGGTTGCTCCAGTCCGCATTGATATGGGCAATGACAGTCAGAATGGCATTAAAAATTTGTTATGCCACAAGGTTGGCAATTCTCTTATCATTCCCCTGATTGGCATTCTCTCCACGGGGAGTTCCCGGTGAAGTTGGGGGTTGGTTGCCAGTTTGTCTAGCCCCCTCACGCGACCTCTAGTAACTCCTTGTCTTCCAATACGGGCTCCGCGTCTGGTCAGCATGCTGGTAGCATCATAGATATAGTATCTTATAATTTTTTTTTCAAATAGCCAATGCATCACTTATCCTAAAATACTGCGTTCTAATAGGAGGGAGTGTAATATACACACCACTTTGTTCATCCACATGTTGGATTCTTTATGTCCAAGACACATAGAACATTCATGTGGTTAGTACGTTATGATCGAAGTCGGGTCATACCCAATAAAAAGCTTAGCAAACGCCAATAAATATTTAATTGATGATATCATCATGCAATTAAATAACTACACCAATTTAGAAAATTAGTTTTCTAATAAATTGTATATGAGAAGGAACAACTTATAAGGATTTTGTGTTCATGAGTATTATTTGTAATGTTATTTAAGTTGGTTAAACAACACCAAATAATAATAGAGTGTATGAGTTATATAATTAAATAGTTAATTACATAACTTATTAAATAACTAGTTAACAATTAAATGAAAAATAAAATTGGGGGCAAACCCCATTTTAGAACCCATTCGCCCCCCCCCCCCCCTTAAAGGTGGTTAGTTCATTTTGTTTTCTTGGAATAAGACTTAATTAACTAGTCATACACTCTATCCCACTCTCTCTCTCTCTCTCTCTCTTACATGCAAATCAAGAGGCACCAAATTCTCTCTACTCTTGAAGAAGATCAAGGCTGAAACTCGGTTTTGGCAGCCCCTTTTAGTCGATTTTTGGTGTTCAAATCCTAGCAACAAAGGTGTTTGCTTGATGCTTGTGGGTATGGAAGCTTGAGGACACCTTTCTTAGTGTTTTGGTCGTTCAAGAACTTCATCCCCTTCCTCACTCTCACGTTTTTTGGCAGCTCTTGAAAGGTAGTTTCATGGGTTTGTATTTGGTTGTTATTTTATGCTTGATAGCTAGTTCTTTCACATATATATGATCCTTTGTTCTTGGGTTTGTTGATGATAAATAATATGCTTTAAATTTCAGTTTATAAAACATATAATTAAGCTTTGATTCTGCTGCATTTTCATGTTTAAGAGGTTAAACAACTTTGATAATGTGTCCAACAAACCCAACACCACATGGGTTTGCATTTACAAAACATATGATCCTTTGCAATTTAATACAAATTACCCTACGAAATTAGCATCAATAGAAATAGTTTTAGAAATAGATAGGGTTAATAGTATCACAAAACATAAATGCATCAGAGTTATAGTCTCACAAGTTGGAAGGTGCCATCACCCCCACGATAAATAATAATAGTATGTGATAATAATAAAAATTGTTTCTTTCAACTGTCTAAATGACAGACAACCTCACTTCTTCTCTATGCTCTCACATCCACCTCTTCTTTAGCCACCCTAGCCACCCTAAGTTCTTCTTCATTTACATTTGCTCCAACTGCTGAACCCCATGCGAAGCCATCATGGGCATAAATTATGTGAACTTAGAGGTCCGAGTGGCGTGTTGGAGTGTCAGCTCATGATGATGTACAGTCTTCAAAATTTTGTCCAGTGTAGCATCAGAGGGACCTATGTCACTTGCCTGAAGGCTAGGCTGGGAGTACCCGTCACCAGCTAGCACACTTGCACCATCATACATGCTATGCGCCGGTGGCATCCGGTGCTTCTCGTGTGGGTGGTGTGGGTGGGGTCAAATACTAGTGGTGGAAGTGTTAGAGTCCTAGCAGGTGGTGGAGGAGGAGGTGTCATCCTGAAGGAGACTGTGGGTCCTGGACTAGCACTTTTGCATGGACGGGTGATAACATGTGACCCCGTATGATCTCAGTGTTGTACCTTCCCCTTCATCACGGACGGCACTATGTGTGGGGATTCCCCAAGTAGATCTACACATATAGTACAAGCAGTTAACACAAGAATTAATGATCGTTATATAAGTAAAAGCAGGTTCTAACATTTTCCACAACAGTCAAGTATCATACAAAAGAGCATAAGAAATTTCAGTTTAGTATACCATGTTTCATCCCGAAATAGTAGTACAATGGGTTCTTCATGTATTAGGAAGATTTCAAGTCTAGCACCCTATCATAAAGATTAAGGTTTAAGACTCTAATTCTAAAGTCATAAGAGGTGTACTAGGTGTGTCAAAAGGTTAAATGTACAACTAGCTTTGATTTGCTAAGGCTTGCATTAAAAAGTTTCCTTTAATAGAAAGCTAGGGTTTCTTGAGGAAAATACATGTTTCATTACATTGGATCATTTATACAAGTTAGATTAAGTTTCCCAAGTGATTATTAGTCCAAGGGGGTCGGTTTATAGGGTTTTGGTAGAATTTACAGTTTAGCACTTCAAGTTTTAGAATTTACAATTTCTACCCTAAAGTTTGTTTCTTTTACATGTTTTGACCTTTGTGGCCCCATATCAGACTCTTGAAGTTAAGTATTACATTATTAAAAAGTTAAACTTCCAAATTTTTCCAGAATTTATATTTGAGTTGGTAAACATATGTTTTAAGTTACCGCTTACAGTAAATCCGAAGGTTTTTATCGCTTAAGTATTAAATCTTATTGTTTTAAGTCTTAAAACTTTAAATATTATTTTAAGGACATTTATAAAGCTTTATAATCTTACTAGAATTAAATTTTAAGCCTCTTTAGTTGAAATTCCCATTTTTAGGTTTAACCCGTTAAAAGGCGTTTTTACCGAAACTGATCGTTCAAACACGTGTTTGACCAATTTTTCAACAATTTCAAGTATTAGAGGTCTCAAATTACACAAATATATAGATTTCATAGATTTTAGGTTTATCCCTTTATTTCCAAGATTTTCTTCCAAAAATCACCCGGTTAAGACCCGTTTTTAGCTAAAAATTCAATTTAAATTGTCCTTTAACCATTTAGTCAACAAATCCGATCCATATCACTTTTTGAACTCTTTTAGAGCGTGGAATTCGTTTTAATATGGTTATACTCTAAGTTCTCTTATTTTTAAGTCATTTTACCACCTCTCGGGTCCCAAAATAAGCTCAAAATGCCTACAAGTCCATACTTTATTATTTTAAGCCATTAACATCACCTTATATACAAATAATAACTCAAAAATTTCTGAAAAATATCTCTAACATACGGATTTAACATGAAACCATGAAATAAGCTTGTAGATAAGTAATTTCACCATTTTAACCTATTACACTTGTGTAAAACGTTATAGATTGTGCTTTAACATTACCAAATCCTTTTGTAATCTTCAAACTGGTTATTAAGAGTTTTGAAAACCTTTTTGATCAGGACACAAGATTTACTTTGGAGGGTTACACGACATTAAAGTTAGATGGTACAAAATCAACCAAAAAGAGGGTTTTCAAGGTGTAACTTATGTTCCACCCATTGAATCACTAACATAATGAACGAGATACCTTCAAGGATGTTATAAGCTCCTCAAAAACAAGGTGATATGCAGCAACCCTTATGTTAGAACAAAGAAAGTAAGGTTTTTGGTGGATTAAAGAATTAATAACACCTAACATAGCTTACACTTGAATGGTTCAAAATTTGGAGAGTTTGAAAGGACAAGATAAGCTAGAGAATCTCGAATAAAGGATGAGGTATCTCTAACTTGCATGAACCATGCACCAAAAGCTCTTAAGGTGCCACTTTCTCAGTTGTTTGGAATCGGTCGATGGTGGTTTGCGGATCTTCGAATGTTGTGGCTGGAAATGGAAAGAAACTGTGATGTGTGTATGTGTGTTTCTACTAGAAAGGCCGAGAGAAGAGAGAAGGAGTGTGAGAGAAGGTTGTGTTTGCATAAAATGGGAGTGGATGGAGAAGGGTGGTGGTGTCAAGTGGAGTACAATGAAGAAGATAGGTGGAGAGGGGGCGGCCGATTTGGAGTCTTATGGGCTTTTGATTTAAATTTTTAAATGGTAATTGTTATTATGTAGTATTGTTTTATAGTGTAGTATTTTAGATGGTATAATATAGTTAGTTGTTAAGTATTAAGTATGTATATGTATGTTTTAAACCGTGAATTATATGTGTATGCACTTATTTTAATTGTTTCAATTAAGTTCAAGAATTATTATTAGGGTGCTAATTGTGCTTCCTGGAATGCAAAGTTATTCTATGCTAAGGCTAGACTTGGCTATATCATTTCAAATGACACATAAAATAATAAAAATGACAATAATAGGAGTAACAATAATAAACTACTACTAATAATAATAGAGATATTATCATCAACATTAGTTGTATGGATAATGATGCAGGAGGTCAAAGGTTACAATTATGACCTAGAGGCCCGTTGTTACAATATGTATAATCATAACACATCTTATTGCTACTATATCAAATACTGTCACATTTTTGATATGACAAATCATTCAACTGCTGATTGTTATTTCAACAAATATAATGCCTTATGCGACAAATGAAATCATAATACTGAGGTTTGTTACTTCAGGAAGAACTCGTCAAGGAAATAATATGGTAATCTAAGATTTCAAAGAAATCAAAATTATGGTTTTCAAGGTTTATCAGAACAAGCTTCCTTAGGCTTGAGGTCTCTCAGAAGAATCAATTTTTATTATGATGAATATTATACTATGAGACCACAAAAGTATAAACAAGGAAAATTCATTTCACGACCTGTGAGAATGAACAATAGAACATTTAACAAGAAAAACTTCTCTAAAAATGTTTCAAATGAAGGTTCAAAGTTTCTTGATGATGATCTTGAAAATCATTTTAATGCTTTGAGGTCAAAACAAAGAAAAGATAACCAAACAGTTGTTCAAAGAGGATTTGATATTCCAATATTTCGAACGAAACCTTACGTGAAAAAACTCCATTTTAAGCAATTTACCACTATTAATAAGTATGGCAAGCCTAAGACCATCTCGGCTTGGATTGATAACTCGGCTTAAATGTCTTTGAAATGTAGGTACGCCCAAAAAGACCAATAAACAAATGGTATGTTGATAGTGGGTGTAGCCGGCATATGACAAGCAATCATGCCTTGCTGAGACTTTAAGACAAAAGTTAGTACGGAGGTAGCTTTTGGTGGAGATGTAGGTGGAATGATTATTGAAGAGGCAACAGTGTCTAAAGGGGTTATAAGCTTTTATAAAGTCAACTACTATGCTCAGTTGATCTTTAATCTTTGAAGTGTTTCTCAAATTTGTGATAAATCGTATTATGATTTGTTTGATGACTCTTATTGTTATATTTTAAATCTAGGTTTTTAGATCCGCAATGAATGGGTGGTTATTAAAGTTGTTTGAGAACAGGATATCTACAAGCTAGATATGTCTCAAGTTGATCCTTAACAGAAAGAACTTGCCTAATTGCTCACGCCTGAAATGATGAAAGCCAGCTTGGCATACCCTCCTCGGGCATTCCAACATCAAAAACATGAAAACACTTGCAGCAAGAAATCATGTAGTAGGCATTCCAACAAAGAAGTTTGCTACATCAGATCTCTGTAAAGCATGTTTGTAAGGGAAGCAACACAAAGCTTCTTATTAGTCCAAGCTGATAAACTCAAATTTCAAGCCTCTACAGATGTTGCACATGGATCTATTCAATCCAGTATATGTGCAAAGTATTAGAAAGAAATCTTATTGTTTAGTTATCATTGATAACTATACAAGATTTTTTTGGGTTTCTTTTTGCGTGCTAAATCTGAAACGGCTAAATTATTTAAAAAAGTTTATCATTAAAGTAGAAAATCAACTTGATCAAAAAGTAAAAATCATTCAAAGTGATAATGGAACAAAATTTAAGAATACTAATGTTGACATGTTCTATTGAGGAAAATGGATAGCTCATCAGTTCAGTACTCCTAGAACTCCACAACAAAATGCAGTCGCAGAAAGGAAGACAGACCTTTGATTGAGGTAGCTCGTACGATGTTAGCAGATGCTATGATTCCAATCACTTTCGGGGATGAAGCCATGTCAACTCTGTGTTTTATATAAAATTTTAATCTATTAGTGAAAGACAAATAGAAAACTCCTTATGAGTTGATGTTTGGCAAGAAACCAAACATAGATTTTCTTCAATCTTTTGTGTGTCCGGTTTTGATTTTTAACTCAAATGATCACCTTGGAAAATTTGAAGCAAAATCTTATGATGGATTTTTTCTTGGATATTTGTCAGTGTCAAAAGCATTTAAAGTTTATAACTGTAGGACGAATGTTATCATTGAAACTTCCAATGTTAAATTCCTTGAAAATTCATTTCCATTAGTTGCAAATGTTCTAGCTTCATTATTTTTTAGATTCTTTGTCAAACTCAATCAATTCTAATCTGTTTGAATTCTCTTGTGTCAAAAGGAAACAGGTAGGAGATCTTGGATCTTTTAGTGATGATTTAAATTCTGATGATATGGATGATTCAAGCCCAGACTATCCATTTTTCTTTTTTGCTAAAGATCCAATATTCAATTCCGAATCTCATGATCAACAATATCAAGAACATCATCCTATTTCTCAAAATTCATATGTTTCTCAACCAATTACTCATGACGGACCAAAAATTCTACAACCTGGGTCTGGAACTTCATTTGTATATGGAGATGTAGATGTTAATGACAAGCTTGATTATTTTATCAACTCACTAACTCATGTTCTGAATTTTACTCTACATTCTTCAAACTTGTTGCATTAGCTTTCTAACTTGAACCAGACTAATCTTGATATGAATGTTCAAGAAGATGAGATCACAACGTCTCGTGTTTAAAGAAACATCCTATATCACACATTATTGGTCCTTTGAATGTGAGAACAACAAGAAGCCATTCAAAGCAAGCAAATATTTTCTTATACTTGTGTTTTCTATCTCAAATTGTTCCTAAAAATATCACTGGTGCGTTAAAGGACAATAGTTGGATTGGGGCTATGCATGAAGAGTTACTAAAGTTCTATATATAGGAAGTATGGAAGCTTGTGGATTTGCCTAAAGGAAAAAATGCCATTGGCACAAAATGGTTGTTCGAAAACAAATCAAATGATGGAGGAATTATTCTTTGTAATAGTGATAGACTAGTAGCACAAGGTTACACCCAAGAGGAAGGAATTTATTATGATGAAGTGTTTGCTCCAGTTGCAAGAATTGAATCAATTCATCTCTTCGTAGATTATGCTTCTTATATGAAATTCATGGTGTACTGAATGGACGTCAAATGTGTGTTTTTGTATGAACCAATCACTGATGATGTGTCTGTTAAGCAACCTCAAGGTTTCGAAGATGCTGAATTCCCTCATCGTGTGTACAAGTTGACAAAAGCTTTATATGATCTACATCAAGCTCCTAGAATCAGGTATGAGACATTGTCACGACATTCGGTCCAACATGGATACACAAGAGGGAAAATCGATCCGACTTTATTCGTAAAGAAGGATGTGGATGATCTCTTATGTGTTCAAGTGTAGTGGATGATATCATATTTGGTTCAATTGTGCTCAGAATTTGAAGAGATCATGAAATCTTGTTTTCAATTAAGTTCTATGGGAGAAATAAACTTTTTCCTGGGATTACTAGAGAAACAGTTTGTAGATAGAATTTTTATTAATCAAGAAAATTTTGTTGATAAGCTCTTGAAAAAGTTCAAACTGCAAGATTGTCAATCTATCATAATTCAAATTGACGTCAATACAAAAATTTATCCTAATCCGAAAGGAAATTCAATTGACCAAATTTATACAGATATATGATTTGATCTTTGATGTATATTACTAGATCTAGACCTGACATAACGTATGTTGTTTGTGTTTGTGCGAGGTATCAATCAGACCCGAAGGAATCTTAACTTATCGTTGTCAAATGCATATTCAGATATCTGAAAGACAAACTGGCTCTAGGGTTATGGTATCCTTATGAAGGAAACTTTGACTTACATGGATATACAGATAGTGATTATAGGGGATGTTGCCAAGATCGTAAATCTACAATAGGTGGTTGTCAATTTTTGGGTCCCAGATTATTCCCATGGTAGTATAAGAAACAAAAAAATGTCTGTCTTAAGTGCAGAAGCTAGTATATAGCTACATGAGCAAGATGTACTCAAATCCTTAAGATTGAAAACCAACTGCAAGATCGGTTAAGGTCACTTAACACTTTGTTTTCTCACAAACTCACCTAGAACAACACTCAGGTAAAGATAGAATCAGTAAGAGTTAATCACAATAAAGAAAGTAATAAGGAACACAAGAAGTAATTTTCAAGTTACTTTTATATATTGCTTCTCAACTCAATGAAACAAGACTCTTACTAGCAGTGTGGAATGAGTTACAAAGAGAAACTATATATAATACTACCTACAGCCGGATATACTTTGATACTAGCTGGGATCCTATAGCTAAAGCCTATACTACAAGACTATAGTTTAAGGTATCTCGAATAAAGTCTTATTAGAGATATGGTAGAGAGGACATGTCCCTAACTTACCTATTGTCACCAACTAAAGTTGGTAACTTGTACTATCATAAAAGGTGAACAGTGGAATAAACTATGGTCAACTACATGGCTCTTTAGGAAGAAGCCATGCAGTATCAGAGGTCTGTAGTGGAGTTTCAGAGACCATACTTGTGTCCACAGGTTCATAGCAGTGTCTTCCGAAGATTAAATGGCATCGGAAGAACAAGTACTTCCGAAGCCACTTATACTTCGGAAGAGGTTGCTTCTTACAAGGCTTGGAGACTTCTTCTTTTCATCATACTTTGGAAGTAGTCTTCAGATTTTTCTTCTAAGAATTGATCTTCGAAAGCATGCTCTTGACTTCGGAAGTAGAGTTCTGTCTTCAGAAGTTGATCTTTCACTTTGTCTTTGGAAGAATTCTACAACCTTCGGAAGTTCCATGCTAAGCTTCGGAAGCCCTTGCATGTAGTACCAAAATTGTCTAAGTGAATTGGTTTTGGTTGCACCAGCCTTCTTCTTGATCCAACAAACTCCCCTAGGTTGTTGCTACCAAAACTTCACTTGTCTATGCTTCTCAAAATTTTCAGCACCAAGGAGAGTAGATATTTATCTGTTTCTTTGTTCTTCCCTGATGTGGTGCTGAGAAGTTTGTACAAATCCTTGGTAGACAGGGTCCAGTCTGTCACCTTGGATGACATATACCCTCTGTTGTTGCCCTCTAAAAAGAGTTAGTTGATGGGAACTGTAATCATATTCCCATCTAACTATAGGTTCCAATTCTGGACCCTCCACCATCTATAGAAAGGCAGTGCCCTTGGTGGGAGATCTTTCCTTGTATTCCTGTCTTCTCAACTTCAACTCTTCTTCAATCTTGGCTTTTGCTGTTAGCTCGGCTAGATGAAGACTGCTGAGGTGATTTCTGATAAGTGCAGCAGTTTCAGAGTTGGAGGGGTTGGAGAATGGCTTCTCTACTAACTCAGCTATATCAAACCTGCTGGAGTGTAGTAGAGAGGTTGCATTAAGTCTGTTGACTTCGCCATTCTCCCTTTCTGCAACAAAGTTGTGAGAAGTTTCATCGAACCTCCACTTAATTATCTTCTTTCTAGGCATAAGAGACTGACTGGGAATCTTATCCTCTTTCTTGGTATCTATTAGAGTCACCAGTTTCCTTCTAAGTTTCTTCTCTTCATTATTTAATACGTGCGTGGACGGGTGATAATACGTGGACGGGTGACAAGGCACTTTTTCATGGACGGGTGATAACACGTGCACCCCTATACCCGATAGATGGGATAGGTGAGTGGGTAGGAGCTACGACATGCGGTGAATGGGAGCGCATTCAGCTCCTGGAGGGGATGTCGAGGAAGAGTCCTCTGATGGCTCAGTGTCGTTAGATGTAACAGATATCCAGCCCGGATGTCCGCATCTCCTCAAGTATTCTTCATACTCCGTCCACAAGGTCGCCTTCTTGAGGCTGTCGTTCAATGCAGTACCGTCCGTTGGGTAAACATGTGCCTTCTCTTTGTTGGCCATAACTCTGATGTCCTATAAGAAATAACATGAGTAATTTGGTTTCTCATAGCTTATTATTGTAATAATAATAATAATAATAATAATACTTATAGTAGTAGTGATGGCAATAGTATCATATATCCCAACAGTATCAATAACCAGAGGTATCAGTAATCAATAGTATCATAAATCAGTAGTCTCTTCAACTAATAACAAGTAAAGTGGTTCTTTTTAGGGAAAAAAAATCTTTAGGCCACTCGATGTAAATTTCAAAAATCATAACTTTCGAGAAAAAGGTCCAATCATTACCTAAAGGTCCATGCTAGAATTTACGGGTTCGGCAAATTTATGATTATGTTAATCGAGTGTTATCATCAATTTACCCAACCCGATCATCCCAACACTTTCCCACAAGGATGGTCCAAAGGTATCAGGGTTGTAGCCTAGGGTCTACTATGGTATTCTTGACTTCTTTATAACCTTTGGCTCTAATATCAATCTGTCACACCCCGGATCCGGGTAGGGTGGGATGTCACAGACTATCAACAACATATGGTAGCGGAAACTAGCCATCATAAGAGCACAAAAAGAGAGAAAATTACATGGCACTATATTTTAAAGAAAAACCGGGCTGGTAAAAGGTCCAGCCCTAGTGCAAGTACATAATTCAACCATACAAATTGTTCCAAAACAACCAAATTTAACTTGTTCCAAAATTTTAAAACTTATCAAAGAAAATGCCATGGGTCATGGTGCTAGGTCGTAATAAGTCTTCTACAAAAGCCAGACCTTCATCACGGGTTACCTGAAAAATGCTCAAAAGAAAATTGTGTCAACTAAAAAGTTGGTGAATTCAAGTGCTTAAAGTTTAAAAATAAAAGGATTCAATAGAATCCACATTTAGTTAAAAGTCTTCATTGTTGTGGGGGATCACAATCAACCTTGCACTCAGTCCCCGCTAGCCTCTTCAAAAGTTATGTTATACCGATTAATCCCGAAGAAAGAACCAAGCCTCAAACAGTGGACCATACCTGCCGGATGGTTCACACTAGTATCTTATAAAAACATGTCACATGACACAAATGACCCCGCAGGATCTCAGCGTTATACCCTTCCCCTTCATCATGGAAGGCACTGTGTGTGGGGATTCCTCGAGTAGATCTACCCATATACTACAAGCGGTTCACACAAGAATTAATGATCGTTATATAAGTAAAAGCAGGTTCTAACATTTTCCACAACATTCAAGTATCATACAAAAGAGCATAAGAAATTACAATTTAACATAGCATGTTTCATCCCAAAATAGTAGTAAAAAGGGAACACTAGAACTCACCTTATGTTTCAAGCAACGGGTTCTTCGTGTACCGGGAGGATTTCAAGTCTACCATCCTAACATCAAAATTAAGTGATAAGACTCTAATTCTAATGTCATAAGAGGTGCACTAGGTGTGTCAAAAGGATAAACGTACAACTAGCTTTGATTTGCTAAGGCTTGCATTAAAAAGTTTCCTTTTATAGAAAACTAGGTTTTCTTGAGGAAAATACATGTTTCACTACATTGGATCAATTATACAAGTTAGATTAAGTTTACCAAGTCATTATTAGTCAAAGGGGGTCGGTTTATAGTGTTTTGGCATAATTTACAGCTTAGCCCTTCAAGTTTTAGAATTTACAATTTCTACCTTAAAGTTTGTTCCCTTTACATTTATTGACCTTTGTGGCTTCATATCAGACTTTTGAAGTTAAGTATTACATTATTAATAAGTTTGCTAAATCAATATTTCAGATTCATTGAGCTTGGATCTTAGGATTCATCTCGTTCAAATCTAGAAATCAAAATTAAGATGGGTGGACATGTGTGAATCAAAGAACAAAGAGATGGATAATAATAATGTTATGATTTCATTGATGTTGATAAACAAGTT
>BJCM01211645.1:0-15701 GCA_018326385.1 Flaveria bidentis
GAGCATTGGAAGGAAATCATACTGCCTTGTGATTGTTGATGATTTTACAAGATTTACATAGGTATTCTTTTTAAGATCTAAAGATGAAACTGCTGAAACATTAAAATCTTTTATTCTTAAAATAGAAAATCAAATTGATCACAAGGTTAAAATCATTAGAAGTGATCAAGGGACTGAGTTTAAGAACTTCATTCTTGACTGATTCTGTAACTCAAAAGGGATTGTCAGACAATACAGTGCTCCCAGAACTCCTCAACAAAATGGTGTTGCTGAGAGGAGGAATAGGACACTTATTGAAGCTGCTCGAACTATGTTAGTTGATTCCAAACTACCTCTAACATTATGGGCAGAGGCAGTCAGCATTGTATGCAATGTGTAGAACAGGGTTCTTGTAGTTAAGCCACATGGAAAACCCCCTTATGAGTTATGGAACAAGAGGCCACCATTCATTAGCATTCTAAGGTCCTTTGGCAGTAGGTGTACCATACTTAACACAAAGGAAAATTTGGCAAAATTTGCTAAAAAGTCAGATGATGCTATCTTTGTTGGATATTATTCTAGCTCTACAGCTTATAGAGTATACAACATCAAGAATCAAAAATTTGTGGAATCTTCTAATATTGTTGTTAATTAGCACACTCCTTGTGTTAAGGGGAATGGACCTGATCATATCTTTGATTTAGAATTGTTTCCAAACTATTCTAAACCATCTTGTGAGAATGTTTCTATTGGAATAGGTGCTCAAAATGATGTTGATGCTGATTAACTGTTTGAGCTACCTAGACCTCTTCCAGTTCTCCAAGAGCTGCCACAAACCAAGCTTCCATTATTGACAGATCTGACAGCATAACTATCTCAAGAGATAGTGGAGCTTCAACCAGTAATTCACTTATTGCTCCTGATAGTTCATCATGTGAGCCTGCACAACACCAAGCTGATGGAAGTAGCATCTTGAAGGAACAGGAAAGTGTTAATGCTGCTTCACAGCCAACAAATGATGATGTTTCTCTTTCATTCAATCAATCCTCATTGAATGAACTTGAAACAACAGCTGGACAAAGTGTTCTAGCACCTGAGCATAATATGTCCAATCTAGATCTATCTTTGCAGCTAGAAGTAATTCCTCGTCTAAGGATTCATAACACTCATCCAGCTGAGAACATCGAAGGGGATGTCTCTGAAGGTGTGAGAACAAGAGGACAGACTCATAATAGGAATGTCTGCCTGTACTCATGCTTCCTATCTCAGATGGAACCTAAAAAGAAAGAAGATGCCTTGAAAGATAGTAGCTGGGTTGAATCGATGCAAGAGGAGCTGCTTTAATTCAAAAGACAAAAGGTTTGGAACCTATGTCCACTACCATCTGGTCACGTATCTATAGGCACCAACTGGGTTTTCAGAAAAAAGAGAGATGACAGAGGCTTGATTATCAAGAACAAGGCAAGACTGGTGATTCAAGGATACACGCAAGAGGAAAGAATCGATTATATTGATATCATTGCACCTATTGCAAGACTTTAGGCAGTTAGGTTCTTCCTTGCTTATGTTGCATCCAAGAATTTCACTGTCTACCAACTTGATGTCAAGTGTGCCTTTCTATATAGGGATATAGATAAGGAATTCTACGTGTGCCATCCTTCAGGATTTGAAGACCCACAGCACCACAAATATGTGTGCAAATTGCATAAAGCTCTTTATGGGCTGCACCAAGCACCTAGGCTATGGTATGAGACTTTGTCTCAGCTTCTTCTAAAGAATGGTTACACTAGAGATACCATTGATAAGACTCTCTTCATAAGGAAGTCTGGAAAGGATATTTTGCTTATTCAAGCCTATGTTGATTTCATCATATTTGGTTCTTCAAATGACCAAATGTGTAAAGACTTTGAAAGCATTATGAAGAAGAAGTTTGAGATGAGTTCCAAGGGAAAAATGGATTTTTTCCTTGGAATTCAGGTGAAGCAATTGAAGAAAGGATTCTTCATTAATCAATCCAAGTATGTTAATGACATCTTAGAAGGATTTGAAATGAAAGATTGCAAGTCAGCAAAGACACCCATACCCAGAAATCATAATCTGTGTCCTGACCTTGAGGGGGAGGATACTGATCAACATCAGTATAGGGCAATTATTGGTTCTCTAATGTATCTCACAGCCAGTAGACCTGATATCATGTTTACAACTTGCATTTGTGCAAGATATCAAGCTGCTCCAAAGGTATCTCACCCCGTTGCTGCCAAGTGATCCTCAGATACCTCAAAAGAGCACCTAAACTAGGTCTTTATATCCAAGGAATAGTGACTTTAATCTCTATGGATACTCTGACAGTGACTATGGTGGCTGCAACATTGACAAGAAATCAACATCAGAAGGATGTCAATTTCTTGGTGGAAGGATCCTCTCATGGCTATGCAAGAAACAATCATATGTCTCTACATCAAATGTTGAAGCTGAATACATTGCTGCTGCAAGTTGCTGTGCTCAGCTTCTGTAAATTCAGAACCAGATGTTAGACTATGGATTCAACTTTACGAAAACTCCTATCCATATTGAAAACAATAGTGCTATCTCTATCACTGAAAATCCAGTGAAGCACTCCAAGACAAAGCAAATTGATATCAGGTATCATTTCATTAGAGATATTCATGAGAAAAATCTAATCAAGCTAATCAAAGTTGATTCAAATGAACAATATGTTGATCTGTTCACCAAAGCCTTTGATAAATAGAGATTTAAATATCTCATTTCAGCTATTGGGATGATAAACATTGATTAGCTCACCTCTTTTGAAAACCTTTTTGAAAATATAATATCTTATGTCAATACAATCTAAGCCCTGTTACAAAAGGTCTCTCTCTGAAATTTTCTCTAAGTATAAATTCTTTCGAAGAGGAATTAACCATCGGAAGATATTTTACATATCTTCCGAAGCAAAATTCCTCCAAGGATAATTTTCTTCTCGTAAGAGTTTTTGGTCTCGAAAGAAGCGATTGATTACATATTAGATCTACTTCCGAAGCTTATAAAACTCTCCATTCAGAAAACAATCCTTACTCTCGGAAGCATCGACTTACCTTCGGAAGTAGGAGTTGCCTTCAGAAGACAATTACCTTCGAAAATGATTTATATTCGGAAGAGAGATTTTACTGTGTAACGGAAATCTGTTGGGCCCCACACTGTAAAAAGTAAAGATTTTGTTAATGATGTCGGATTATTTAACTAAATTAAACCTTACCGCCACTGTCACTTCATCCACTAAAACATCACATCACCTTATCCTAACCCTATTACCGTCATTTCACCCTCTTTTAAATAATCTCGACTATTCACTTTCATCTTCTTACCTCATTTTTACCGCCCTAAAAGTTTCCTTCGTTCCCAATTCACCCAAGCTCAAACTCATCCATATTCACCTTTCTCAAATGGCACTCAACCCTCAGCACAACCAAGTCTCACTTCTTGATTCCTTAAGAGATGTCGACTTCTCTGAAATCATCTCCTTTCTCACCCAATCATCCTATTAATAGCCCTAACTATTAATCCCACTGTATACTCCAATCTTATGGCCTAATTTTAGGATAACGATCAGATTGAAACCCTTAATGGGATTCGTGTAATTCGATCGAGCATTTGTGGCTAATAGTTGGTCATCACTGAGCAAATCATCAGGGAGCATTTGGAGCTTCATGATGAGGGTGCCCCCACAGAATTACCCAAAACAGATTTGGACAACACCTACATCCAAATGGGATATGGTGGAGATGTCAGCAGGTCCACTATCTACAAGTTCAACTTTTCTTACAATTGGAATTTCCTGCTGCATGTCGTTCTTCACTGCCTGTCCAACAAATCTGGGGGATGGGATCAAATCCCATATGAACTAGGGTGCCTAGTTCATCGAATGGAGAGAGGCCTCAGATTCAACTACTCAAGATTTGTGTTGACCAATCTTATGGGAAATCTTCAGCAGGAGACATTCTTTATGTATCCCAGATTTCTCTAGCACATTATCAACTGTGAACTGGACGAGAGTCAGCTTGTTTGTGCAGTTGCTCTGAATCTCCCTCAAATGAGGCCAACCAACTTCAAGACTTTGAAGAAGGCATCCACCAACTTCACTAGAAGGTACACTTCTCTGTTTCCAGGTATGACTGAGCAAATAGCTCTTGGTGACATCCCTGTTCACTCCACAAGTGATGAACCCACACCAGCAACTGCCCCCATAATGCTAACTCTGTCTTCTCACCCCATCACCATCACATACCAAAGACGCCCCAAACGAACCCATCTACTCTGATTGAACAAGCTCCTCCTGTTCAATCTAAAACTAGAGTGGAACAATGGGCTCCCACTCAGTTTGAAGTCTCACCATCCTTCTCATTTGACCTCAATATAGGTCTTGAGTCTCCTCAGTCTCAAACCCATGAGCCCGAAACCCAAGCTTATAGCCCTCAGGGTGAGTATCTATACACCTCTGAGCAGCCAACAAGGGACAACCCCACCAAAGGCTCAATGCATGTAGACATTGATCAAGGTCCTGAGTTAGTAGGTTTAACTTCCTTATCTTTCATTAACCTTCTCTTCAAAACTGATGAAGAGATTACGTCCCTCCAAGGAAATGAAGTTTATCTACAACACTCTCTCAAAGATCAATAGAGCCTAGAGAGACCTCTTATCTCTAGCCCCCATCAGCAAACCTTTACTGAGGTGAGTCCCACTGATGTGGAGGGGCCTCATGTAGATTCAGCTGCCACTACAAAAGGTGCCTTAATGGACCTTATGGACAGTGGTAACATCTCTGAGACTGAATCTGCGACAACCATGCCTTTTGATGACTCTGAAAGAGACATCATTAAGCAAGGGAAACCAGGGTGCCAAGAAACCACATCTGGTGGTAAGGTAGAACATACTAGGTATGTTACCTCATCTCCCTATGATTCTTCAAAACAAGATGAGCGAAGACAACAACTCCTTATTCAAGACCTACTATCTAAAGTCTCAAACCTTGAATCCAAGGTTAGGACTTTAGAAGAAAGGTCTGCCATTCTGCAACTTGAGATTGACAATCTCAAGGCTCAACTAGCTGAGAAACAGATTGAGAGATCTGTTAGGCATGTACCCATTTAGGTCTCCTTGACCTCTTCATCCAGCTCATCTACCTCTCAAGATGATGCTACCAAAAAGGGGGAGAGTGTTCAGAGACAAACATCTAAGGAACCACTGAGCCAAACTTCAACTTCTAAATATTCGGCTCCCATTATAACTTTTTCTGAGCCATCCCAAGTTGCACTACAAATTTACCCAAGGATGCTCAGAGATCTCTATAGACTCTTCTCCAAGTTTCTTTTGAGATTCTCTCTTGATTAGCCAAGCCCTGATGCAGCCATGATGTACTTTGGAGCTGAAGAGCTTTAGAGGCTAGGTGCACCTTCTACCACTATGGAAGAAGTTGGTCAACCTAAGGTCCAAATGGAACCTGAGATTTAATTCGTAGGGGAAATGAATACTGATGGCCAAGCAACCAAAACAGTTGGGACAGAAACTGCACTCCCTCAAACTTCTGAAGCTGAAGTCAAAGCCTCGGAAGAACAAGTTGAGTCCTCTAAAGCTAAAATGGAAGATGCGGAACGATTGTTCTCACTGTCCGAGGATCTAATCATCACAGATGCAATTCTAGAGCTAACATCTGGGGTGAATAGTGAGAACTTTCTTGATCAACCTCTAGCTCAGACACCCTCTCTGCCTCTCTCACAATCTGAATCCACTCTCCAAGAACCACCAAAGTCAAGCACTTCAAAAGATGACAAAGGAAAGAAGAAAATGATGGTGGAAGAGCTTCAGGAAGAGGAGAAGATTGAAAAGCTTAAAAGAAAAAGGAGACTTCTAACAAGGAAGTTGTTAGCTGCCAGTACCAAAACAGTTGCAGCTGCAGCCAACTAGGAGGCAGTCAACAACTAGAAGAGAGTAGAGATCATTGACCAGCTCATCAAGCTTGGAGCTGCCAATAAAGACATACTCCTGTATCATTAGAGGAGTTGGTGGAACTGGAATAGGCAACCAGACTGCAGAATGAAGAACAGAAGGAAGCATCACGGTTGGCCTTAGAAGAAGAGAAAGAAAATAGAGGGAAGCTGACATGCATCTCAGGAGGGAAAGGATAGCTTTCCTAACCTTCAGAGGTTTCTTTCTTCAAGAGATATCTCCACACAATGATGATACGATACTTTGGCTCTTCAACAAAGAGCAGGATCAACTAGAGAAAGAGAGAAAGAAAGTTGAAAGAGAGAAGTTGAAGGAGAAGAAGAAGAAAGAAAAAGAAGAAGGAAGAAGAAGAAAGAAGAAGAAGCAAGGGTTACTGTAACCAAGAAGATAGGTGAGAAATTCTGGATGAAAGACTATCTCCTAAAGGAGTTTAAGGCAATCAAGACAAAGCTCACTAACTGCACAACCTTGAGCGACATCTCCTGTGATGAAAACTCTGTTAAACTGACCTATGTTGATGGATCTTCATGTTCCCTCATAAGAGATCATTTTCTTGATATTCCTAGAGGAACACTGGACCATTCTGCTAGACTTCTAGGCCTCAACTCAGACTCATTAAATGATGAAGAGAAAAGACTAAGAAGGAAGCTGGTGACTTTACTGGATACAAAGAAAGAGGACAAGATTCCTAGTCAGCCTTTTGTGCCTAGAAAGAAAATAATCCAGTGGAGGTTCAATGAAGCTTCTCACAACTTTGTTGTGAAAAGAGAGAATTGAGAGAAACCATTCTCTAATCCCTCCAACTCTGAAACTGCTGCTCACATCAGAAATCATCTCAGCAGTCTTCATCTTGCTGAGTTAACTGCAAAAGCTAAGATTGAAGAATAGTTGAAACTGAGAAGAAAGGAAGACAAGGATAGATCTCCCACCAAAGGCACAACCTTTCTACAAATGGTGGAGGGTCCTGAATTGGAACCTATAGTTAGATGGGAATATGATTATAGCTCCCATCAACTTACTCTTTTCAGAGGGACCCAACAAAGGGTGCACATCATTTAGGGTGACAGACTGGAATTCCTATCAACTAATGATCTGTACAAGCTTGTTAGCACTACTTCCGGGAAGAACAAAGAGACAGACAAATATCTGCTTTCCTTAGTGCTGAAAGCTTGGAGAAGCAGGAACATGTGAAGTTTTGGTAGCATTAGCCTAGGAGGAGTTTGTTGGATCAAGTAGAAGGCTGGTGCAACCAAAACCATTTCACTTAGTCTATTTTGGTGAAGTTAACAAAAGACTTCCGAAGCTAAATATGGACTTCCGAAGGAAATAGAGTTTCTTCCAAAGTTTAAATTAAAGATCAACTTCCGAAGACAAACTCTACTTCTAAAGACAAAAGTATTCACTTCCGAAGATCAAGTCTAAGAAGTAAAGATCAGAAGACAACTTCTGAAGTATGAAGAAAAGCAGAAGTCCTCAAGCCTCGAAAAAAGTAGCATCTTCCGAAGTATAAGTGGTTTCAAAAGAACAAGTTCTTCTGAAGCCATTTAACCTTCGGAAGACACTGCTATGAACCAGTAGACATAAGTATGGTCTTTGACAATCCGCTGCAGACCTCTGAGATACTGCATGGCGTTTTCTTAAAAGCCATGTAGTTGACCTTACTTTATTCTACTGTTCACCTTTTGTTAGATAGCACAGTTGCCAACTTTAGTTGGTAACAAAATGTAAGTCATGGACATGTCATGACTACCATATCTTAGATAAGATCTTATCTAAGATACATTAACTTTAGCACTGTAGTATTTGCTTTAGTTATAGGATCCCAGCTGGTATCAAAGTATATCCGGCTGTAGGTAGTATTATATATAGTTTCTCATTGTAATTCATGAACCATGCTTGTAAGATTCTTGTAATACTTTGAGTTGAAAAGCAATATATGCAAGTACCTTGAAAATTATCTTTTTGTGTTCATTGTTACTTATTATATTATCATCAACTCTTAGAATAGACTCTACTTTATCTCATCTGAGTGTAACATAAGTGAGTGTGAGAGAAAAACCAAGTGTTAAGTGACAAAACTTATCCTGCAAAAGTCACAACAAATAAAATTAGAAGCATTACTGCGACACTTCATATAAAAAACGTTTGAAAATGAGTCAATACTTTGGCATTGACGGTAATGATATATTAACTCAAAAGTTATGAACAAACTGATTATGAGTACTCATGTTGCATGCTTACCTTCAAAGGAGGTTTCTATACTCAGACCACTATGTTGCATGTTCTAAGCAAAAACAACATAAAGTTACCCTAAAGCCAAAGTTGTTGAACTCAAACTGACACTCTATTAATGCTAATTGCATGTGAATCTCTTTGGTCCAACCAACTTAATAAATATCGGAAGCAAATTGTATGGTTGGTAAATATTGATGACTTTACTAGATACACTTAGGTCTTTGAAAGTTAAAAATAAAATAATTCAAAGTGATAAGACACAGAATTTAAGATTAAATTCTTGATTTTTAATGATGAAAAAGACATTAAAAAATAATTTAACGTTCCTAAAACTCCTCAAGAAAACGGTGTTGTTGAGTGTGGATATTAAACATAAATAGAAATGATAAAAATTCAAATGTTCGTTGTCTCTAAGCTACCCATCTTCTTCCACACCGAAGCAGTGAATACTATTTAATATATGTTCAAAACAAGATGCTTATTGTCAAAGCATCTAACAAGGCTCCATATGAGCTTTATCACAGAGAAAATATTTTATTGGGCTTTTGAATCATATCAATGTTCTTGCACGATATTAATTAGCCCAACAATTTAGCCAAATTCAAACTGAAGGTTGATAAAGGCTATTTTGATGGTTATTTGATTATGTCAAAAGCATATGAGGTAGAAGATTATACCTAATGAGGTAAAACAATAAACGGCTAATTAACTCTCTAAATATCATGGGATGCAATAACAAAAATCTCTTTTAAGTACGTGAAATAACCAAAATCTTTTAAGGTTTATAAATGTTATCATATTAAAATTTAATAAAATACAACCCAGCAATCGAGCCCCAACAATTAACTATTATTGTTATTTCATGAGAAAATAACCAAAAGCAACTTAGACGACAAGAAAAATATAACTTCATTCCCTTGAGCTTTTCGGCAAACATATTATATGCAAGCTTTAAACTTCATTTTTTTTCAATAAAGGAAGAAAAGAGCCATGATAATTCAATAATAGTACCTTTAACAAATTCAGAGAGTTTATAAGAAAAATAAAGCAAAACTTTCATCTCGTTAGTATTTTAACAAAATATTTACACAAAACTTCGATAATAAGCAAATCTTAAACTTAATCTTTCAAAAAAGATATTTAGTGTAATTGCAAAAACACCTATGACAAAAACTTTGATCACAGTGAAATTTAGTAGCAAAGCTTAAAAATATTTGTTATTTGCCATAGTTATAACCTCTAAGGTGCAATGTTTCTCATCCTAAGTAGTTGAGGTGATGTGCCCAAGATAATTAAAAATGAAAAGATTTTGTATTCGAGTCTCACTCAGAGCAAAAATGTTCTGGGTTGAGCTAGTGGGTTTTTCCAGTAGTAGTTTCCTCCTAAGGAAGGTTGGAGTGCGGTGTCAACTGATAAACAGAATAATATGCCCGATGAAAATAACATATTCATTTGAATCAGAGTATATATCTGTTATTCAAAAAAAAAGTCATCACCTACATATATTTGAGAAGGGGTATGATAAAACACTAGTAACTTTTCAACTATTTTTATAAAGTTCAGTGAAAATTGGATCCGCCACTATTTAGAGTCACATAAAAAAGAATAAAGGAAAAACAAAAAATTGTATATACGTTGATATTGTTTTAACTCATTATACCTTTTTCTGCTAGTTTCAATATATAAAACTATTTTAAAAAATTTATATAAATCTAGCATAATCACTCATGTATTATGTTTATTTGAGTTGGACAAAAATATCATAGAACTACCTTTATATGAAACATTATAGAACTATCTTTATACGTATTTTGAATGACTAAGTTTGATTGTGTTTGAATAATTGTAAAAATGTTTGACCAACTATGTCTATGTTTGATCAGTTATCATTATGATTGACCACGAATGATCAATTTAATTGTGTTTGATCAAGATTTACTATGTTTGATAAAGATATAACATGTTTAATCAACTTTGATTGTGTTTGACTTTTAAAATCCTTAAGACCATGCGTGGTCTATTGATAAAACAGTCAGTTGAGACACACATAATTTAAATATCCTTTACATCATGGTCTATTACTCGAATCGTTGGATTAGACATGAGTGAGACTAAAACAGGTTTAATGCATAATACAAAAGACGAATAGAAAGAAGAAATAACAAAACCCTAACCAAAAGATCTAATAAATAACAAGAATACGAGTATCCTAAGATCATCAACATGAAGAACTTAATGCATAATACAAAAGACGAATAGAAAGAAGCCATTGATTGAAGATGACGAAACTCTAAGAATGATTCCGTCATTGTGATCCATTCCAGAGTAGGCCTGGTGAAGCCGTTTTCTCTTTGAAGTTGATGCAGGTGATATGCCCCATGGATGCTCCATCTGCTCTGCTGGGTTTCTTTTAAATAAAGTTCAGACGTGTTCGATGATTCATACACATCTCACACCTTGATTCTCTCTGATACTGTAATACATTATTTCCTCATATCAATTGAGGTTTCTGCCTAAAGTAAAATCCAATTGATTCCGAGTTCTTTTGTCTTAGATTTTTCATACAGTTCATCACTATGATGATTTGATTCTAGTTATGGTTATCACACAGTTTACTTTCATACCTCTATAAACTTCATTTTTGATCTATTTATACTGATTCTAATTTCCTGACACTATTCTACTAAATTTGAGCCACATGCAACAACAGTCCTTTCAAGCTCTAACGAAGTCCCTTAAGTTTCCAGTAAAACAGTATTAGTCCCTCAACATATAAAGCATACCAAGTTAGATATGAACTACAATATGTTTGCTGTTGAATTAATATTTTTAACAATTAGTCATTTATTGAATTAAACTAATAGAATTATATCGTGCATGTAGGCAAGAATTATATTATTATATAATATTTAAAAAGCAATTGAAATGAATTGTTGATTTATAGAGTATGTTTTTTTGACACATAGAGTTTTGTGGTTTTTCATTTTGTCCCTCCATTTTATCAATTCTTCTATATGTTTAAAAACTAAGTGAATGAACAATATATTGATATTTTCTATGCGTTGTGTACAACATGCTATACACTCATCACCCCCTTTTGAGTCCTCTTTTGGCTCTGTGTAGTACATATTTCTTTCTTAGAGAGACAGAGAGAGTGACAGGTTGGCGGTGGTCGTCCATCTTGTCACCATCCTTTATCGTTTCTGTAAGAGGGTGAATCCCGCAGCCAGCGTCGTTGACACCATAGCGACGATGGTTACGCCTTACGCCGACGTACTACGACCCCTATCGGCGATTTTATGTTGTAGAGAGAGAAAATGTCACATGCGGTGGTTGTTGGTATCATAGACGGCAAAGGCGGCGGCCGATGCGGCTTGGCTGTCGTCTCCTCTCCTCCCATGTCTTCGTCGTTACTATCTCCGTCAACGATTTTCGGTTTTGATTGTAGAGAGAGAATGGGTGCATGCGATGGTTGTTGGTGCGGGAGACAGTGGAGGTAAGGGCCATTTCGGCTTGGCGGTCATCTCCTCCCCTCTTGTGTCGTCGGCGGTCCTACCCCCTTGGCGGTGCCTGATTCTGGTTGTTGTCACCAGTGGTGCTCTCTATTTGATGTACTCATTACGATATTGTGATTCGACGATTTTTAGTTGTGGTTGTCGATGGAGAACAGGGTGCATGTGATGGTTATTGGTGCTGGAGATGGCGGTGGTGATGGTCGCTTGGTCTTGGTTGTCGTTTGTTACCCTCCCGTGTTGTCGGTGGTCCTACTGCTTTGCTCGTTTCTGGTTGTTGTCGTCGGTGGTGCTCTTTAGATGTACTCTTTACGATGTTGCGGGTTCATACCCTTTGGACGGTTGCTACTCGTTCTCCCGAAGGCTTGTGTTTGGTACTATTGTGGTTAGAAACTTGAAATAATAATATTTGATGTTGTCGATGATGATGAGGAAAACCTCATATGAGGTTGTTATTTCGTTATCTGTTGGTATATTGATTTGTTGTTGCTACTAATGTGGATGAGACGGGCTATTGCTCATCTAAGACTACTGTTGTTTCCGTGTTAGGGCCATGATGACATAGGTGGTGATATCGGTTGCTCTAGCGTGATTACCGGTGATGGTTAGCAGCCGCAACCGGAATCCTATTTTGAGCCCAACGATAATGTTAAGTCGTGTTAGTTCGTCTATTAATCGTCTATTTCGCACGCAAGGCGTCAAACACTAGTTGAATTTAAAAAGAAAAAAAAAAGTAAGAAAATACAAAATGGAATTTTAAAGTTTAGTTGGCATGAACATGTAGTTCAATGTCAGGTCTAGAAGTGATAAATATAAACTTCACTAAATATTCTAAAACAAAATACATAATACAATATTACAGAAGTAGTAATAAAGTTTTAAAATTATTATAATTAGGTCATCCATAAATGTTTGTTGTACCAATCAGGTCACTCATAATATTTTTTTCCTAATCAGATAATTAAAGTTTCAAAATTGTTCTAATTAGGTCATCTATAAATTTAAAAAAAATTAAAAAAATTTTAAAAAATTATCAATTTTATGAAAAACTGAATTATCTTAAAAAATTGTGAATCTTTTAAATAAATTGAAAGAAAAATTCAAAATATATATGAATAACTCAACTGGAACACTCTTAAAACTTTAGTAATTTAATTGAAACAAATAAAAATATTAGTAACCTAATTAGAACACTTATAAAACTTTAGTGTCGAATGAAACAAATAAAAATATTAGTGACTTAAATAAAATATTGCTAAAATTTGTTAACTATTAAGTGAAGTTTTCTCTAAAAAAAATTGATGACGTGAATTTGCTTTTATAATCTTTAATGCCAAATGAATCTCACTGTTGCAATTGTAAATGACAAAACTATTACACAATAATATTCTATTAACGTTGAGGCATACATCTTTGAAAGCCGTCATCTTTGATCATAGTGATAATCCGAAATTCAATTATTAAATTAACTAAAATAGGTCCAAATATATATCCTAAAAACACAATAGCAATTAAAGTATTTGATCTCATGAATAAAAATATCAAAGATGTGTATTTTTACTATAGCAAAAGTGAACCAAAATAAAGAGTATAAATTGTTGGGTATTCTATCTTCAAAGAATTTGAAGATTTCTAATATTATTGAAAGTGAATACTTGAAGAGCAAAAACAACAAAAATATTAGTCTAGGGTTTACTTTGTAAATATTGTAAATACTACACTAGTATAAATAGCATCATATATCATCATTTGTAGGGTGAATGGTTCAATATCAAAATACGTGTGAATTAATTCCATCACCAACAACATCACATCATCATCCTTCATGGATGATGATTTCATCATCAAATCAATAAACAACAAACATTAAACACTTTTCTGTTCATCATTATTGTATTTTAATATCTAATAATCAAATTTTATTCTTATCAATTTGAATCCTAAGATCCAAGCTCAATGATCCCGTTCAAATTGAGAACACACAATTGGTATCAGAGCCGGAGTTGATGGATTCATATTTATTTTGATCAGATTTAATGGTCAAATTGCTAAAATTAATGAAGATCTGAAGAAAACTTGGAGAAAAAGTTAGTGTGTTCTTCATGGGGAATCCAATGATTTGAGATGAATTTGATGGATTTGGATTGAATCTGATGTTGTTTCATCATCATCTATGATCAAATCAACTTTTGGAAGCAAGAAATCGAAGTTTGGACTAGATTCTATGAGATCTGGGATTTTCATATTCATGTTTGTTATTTTCATGCACTAGTATGTGTGTTCTTAATGTTCTTTAGAAATTCTAGGATCCGGATCATGGAAATATAGTTTGGATTGATTTGGATTCATCAACATGATGCTATAATAGCAATTTCATCAACAAATCAGCATCAACATCATGTTTAGATCAAAATCAAAATTTCAAGTAAGTGAATTTTTGCTATTCTCGGTGTTTTTAACAAATTCTCAGATTCGGAGCATGGAATTGGATCAACCAATGTTTTGGATTCTAATATAAGTTATTACTACACCAATTCAACAATCAATTCAATAATATAATGTGAATTTGAAGCTAATCATAGTATTAGTTTTTGAGTTTCGATGTTCATGAGGTGATAATCATTATTCTAATTCAGATGTAATTTGGAATCAAAATTTGTATTAAATTGATATACAAACAAGTTACAAATCAATTTAATACAAGTTTTCATCAATAAACAACAATATGGTTGAGTTCTACATGGTTCTAAGAGGTGATGCAATGGATTATTTGCTGAATTTATGATACAACTAATGTACAAGGTTTACGCAAATTGTACAACTCGTCTTTGCATCAAAAATATCAGCAGATTGTTTTCTAAGTGCATTGACAATCCGTAGATGTGGGTCACAATGATATATAGATAGCAAGTGGAGTGAATCCATTGATGTGTTCATTCCTTCATTAGCGGATAGCAAAACCAAAAACAAATAATATTCAGCTTGCAACTTGTGAGCAGGTCATAACCTCATTCAAACTAACCCAAAACCTCACCACAAGCATAATCCACATCCCCTATCATTAACTATAGCTTTGTGCATCCCCAAACAGTAAGCAAAATAATCTTTGTGTAGCTGCAAACCAAGCCTCAAACCTCAACAAATATCAGCCCACAAACAAGGATACAACAATTGTGTTGGATCAAGTCGAAGGCTGGAGCAACCAAAACCATTTCACTTAGTTTATTTTGGTGAAGATAACTGAAGACTTCCGAAGCTAAAATGGACTTCCGAAGGAAATAGAGTCTCTTCCAAAGTTTAAGTAAAAGATCAACTTCCGAAGACAAACTCTACTTCCGAAGACAGAAGTATTCACTTCTGAAGATCAAGTCTAAGAAGTAAAGATTAGAAGACTACTTCTGAAGTTTGAAGAAAAGCAGAAGTACTTAAAGCCTTGGAAGAAGCAGCCTCTTCTGAAGTATAAGTGCCTTCGGAAGAACAAGTTCTTCCGAAGCCATTTAACCTTCGGAAGACACTGCTATGAACCAGTAGACATAAGTATGGTCTCTGACAATCCGCTGCAGACCTCTGAGATACTACATGGCGCTTTCTCAAAAGCCATGTAGTTGACCTTACTTTATTTTAATGTTCATCTTTTGTTAGATAGCACAGTTGCCAACTTTAGTTGGTGACAAAAGGTAAGTCATGGACATGTCATGACTACCATATCTTAGATAAGACATTATCTAAGATACATTAACTTTAGCACTATAATATTTGCTTTAGTTATAGGATCCCAGCTGGTATTAAAGTATATCCGGCTGTAGGTAGTATTATATATAGTTTCTCATTGTAACTCATAATCAATGCTTGTAAGAGTCTTGTAACACTTTGAGTTGAGAAGCAATATATGCAAGTACCTTGAAAATTATCTTTTTGTGTTCATTGTTACTTATTATATTATTATCAACTCTTAGGGACTCTCATTCATCC
>BJCM01211646.1:0-17468 GCA_018326385.1 Flaveria bidentis
GCGTTTTTAGTGAAAAAACACAATTTTTGTATCAAAAACGATTGAATCAACACGTAATCAAGAGCCAAATCTCTGATACAACTTGTTAGGATCAGGTATTTGAATGAAATACCGACTGATTAACGTGTAAACCAAACCAAATAGTGCGGAATCCTATTTGATTGGCGATCCAATCAGTGAGAACGCACGTAGAAACAATTATGTATTGAATCTAACGTCAAGAATCGATTAGGAATTGATCTACAATGTTCTATGAACTTGGAGTATGAAATTAGAGGCTTCTGGACGGCTAGGGTACGTCTGGAGTCGAAGTGTATTTAATGCTTACGTTTTTCCACGAATTAGTTGGTATTTATAGGTTAGGGTTGCTCATTCGGGCGACTGAACCATTACTGGGTGTTCCGTCGTGCGACTGGGCCATTCTTATGTGACAATCATACGACTGATCTAGTCTCCTGGTTCAGTCATGCGAGTGATTCATTCGCGTGAAGTTGTTCATGCGTATGGTCCATTAGCATGGGTCATTCGCATGATAACTTCATGTTATTAAGTTTGAATGCATTAAATGTCATAACATTGTTTATATTAATTCAACCAACCACAACCTATAAAATCAAGTCAATATGTGTTTCAGAACTCATTAATGAAATATTAAACATTACAAATCACAATCAAATATTCTCATTTCATTAAGTACCCAATATTACATCCGTGTAAGAAACTCAAGACATATTACATTAAGATCAAGATCTAGGTACATATGTATCAACATGGAATAGGAGTGGAATGTGGTGGAGTGGTTGTGGTAGTAGTGGTGGTAGCTGTGGCAGTGGTGATGGCTATGACAGTGGTGGTAGTGGCTATGGTAGAAGATGTGATCAAAGTAAACCTTGGCCTCTTACCCTTTTTGCCATAAAGGTGAGCCATCCTCTTCTTCCTGGAGCCCTTAGAAATAGAATCTCCCCCTGGACCGATGGGCTGGTCCGGTATGTAAATAGGGTCGATGACATCAGTATCATCACCTGTAGAACCAGCTGGGCGTCCACCGACCGCCTCTATACCCTTATCAGTCGCCACAACTCTTCTCCCAACTGTCCTCACTAGAGGCTCCTCATCCGACTCTTCCTCCTCATTAGGACGGAAGTCTTGGTGGAATCCAGCAGTCTCAGTTCCACCCTAGGTGGATAGTGGAGATGCTATATCAGTGGCAGTAGCCCTAGATGGAGTGGGGCCAGTATCTCCACCATCACCACTGTCATCGGCATCGGTGTCGTCGGTGGGTAGAACAATAGGCTCAGAATCCGAATCATTGTCATCGTGACACCACTTCTTGCGAGCAGGCGCCACGTAATCCTCTCGGGCCAGATGCCCAAATAGTCGTCTCACCGGGGGCTTCACCTGCTTGCCCCGGTACACCTTCATCCTACCCAGTGTAGTATCATCCATAACCTCTAGGGTCACAACATCATCACTCTCCTTTGGCAGGAAAGGAAGCTTCTAGTCTATAATCATCTGAAGGAATCGGGGGTACATATAGAAGCCTTCCTTGCCTTTGGCCTCTATATTCTCGACCAAGTAAGTGAAGATCATCCGTGAGAAACTAAATGGATGGTTCAGTACAAGAGCAACATATGCATTCTAGATCTAATCTGAAAGCTCATCAAAACCCCCTTTCCTCGAGGCAATGCATTTGAGGATCACAAGCGCCAAATACTTGAATTGGGGACACATATTGCTATTGTTGATCACACCAGCATTTATGTCCCCAGCATACTTGATCCCCAGAAAACATCCCCACACAGTCAGGGGATGTAGCCTGGTCGGACGGTCTCCATCCTCTCCAAACTCCAACACTCTCCTTATATCATCCTCGTTGACCTCAATATCTTGTCCAAAAATGGAACTCCGAATACAGTGTGCCTCAGAAGACCTGTCTACAACCACGCTTTCCTAGAAAACCTGTAGAATCGACCTGTATGGCCAGCATGGTGTCGAGATAGCCTTGAAGATCTTCGATCTCCGTAGAAAAGTAATAATACCCACGAACTCAGAAGCGTTCCGGTACGTGACGTCAAGATGAGCACAGATGTTGTGCTTCGTGCTCATCGTCCACCTACTAGCCATGTTTCTGTAACACAAGACACATAAACATTAGAATTTTGGTAAGTGAATGACATTTGAATTTCAATGAACTTGAAACTTTCTGTTTAGTCGTGTGAATGGACAATGCGACTAAGCCTTAGTCGTGCGATTTAGCTCAGTCGTACGATTGAGTCTGCGACTAAGCTTAGTTGGATGCTATACCATGCGGTTGAACCAGTCGTACGACTGAACTCATACGCATGGTTCATTCGTGTGATTGAGCCATACGCCCAACCCAGTCGTGCGATTGGAGTTCATCAGCGTGTCCATTCGTAGAACTCTCTGTTTTTTCAATTTAAATTCAAATCTTCGGCTAAACTCGATGTTAAACATTGTGGATTGGCTCATTAGACTCGCAAACGCTCTAAATAACATCTAATGCTCTTTAATTTTGCGGTTTAGTTCATTTTATGGGTTTATTTTGACAACTTAGTCTTGGTTCTTATTTTGAACAAATTCCGTCAATTAGGGCTTGATTTAATGGAATGTTTAGGTCAGGATCTTCGCACATTACCTAAAGATGCAAGTAGTAATCGTTAGAATCAACCAGAACAAGTAAAAAATGCTCAAACAAAATTTTGGCAGAGTTTGGGTGTAGTTGTACGAATAGAGAGCGATTTAGGGTTGGTGATAATGTGCGACAGACACTGCTCTATTTATACTAGGTTTACTTTCAGTCATGCGACTGGACATATTCTCACTTTTCATTCGTGCGACTATGGCTCAGTCGTGCGACTGGCTCAGTCGTTCACGTTTAGTCATGTGACTAGGTTTCAGTTGTGCGTCTGACTCAGTCGGTCACCTCCATTTGTGCGATTGGTTCATTCCGGTGATCCAGTCGCATGGATTGACCCATGCTTATGGTCCAATCGTACGTCTGCTCCATATGTGTTGTTTAGTCATGTGATTGGGCTCATACGTATGATCCAATCGTGCAACTGGTCCATACTTATGGTCCAGTCGTGCGAATGGCTCATAAATATGAGTTTGACCTTATGACCTTTCAAACACTTAGCCTTTTAACTATTGATAAAACGTTATCAGTGATGATCATCTTAGACATGATCTTTTTAATCTGAAAAACTGTTTGATCACCTCAGACGTTATCCTTTTAACTTAAACCTTATGTGATCACCTCAGATGTGATCCTTTTAAATTCAAACCCGATTGGTGACCTCAAACGTGACCAGTTTTTGTGAGTGATTCACAGATTGAATTCAAATGCACAGTCCGAGTTTTTCGTACCAAATGAGTAACAATTTATAAATAAAACAACTAGAAATTAAAAAAAATAACAAGATTGATTTTTGTATTTTCGATTTGAGATGGATTTTATACCTATTTCAGTAAATCTAATCGATTGTACTTCGTGGACAGCACAACTTCATTTCTAGTTTATCATTTATGGTACAATTCATTATGGAAACATCTAGGAATATCAGAACCATTTGGGACACTTTAATAAATTATTCTGATGCTAGATTCTTGTTTTGACTTAGAGTCAATAGCAATTTTAGGAAATCATACTAGAGCTACAAGGTGCACACAATGAGTTTGACTTTCAAGAACTGTAGCTCATGATGATTGTCAGTATGCTTGTACTCTTAAATCCATACACAAATTTTTGACACACATTGGTGAGGATTTAAGGTTTAATTATTTCAACAAGCATTTGTGGATCCCACACTTATATGGTAATCAATGTTCCTCAGAAGATTTTTGAGCAATCTACGGGTATATTTCAAGAAGAAACTATTCTCAGGGCTTTCAAAGAGATGCCAAACCTCAGGTCAGTGCCATTGCACAACAGAGAGGCACACAACCTATCTTCTTGTTAGAGCATTTATTTTCTTTTTGCACATAATGCACTAACAATGAAAGTTATTAGCTTGATTGCATTTGGTATTTTTCCATGTGCTTTGCTCATTTTTTATGGTCTTCCACACACATTTGTGGCATTTATTTTGCTTTTCACCCCTTATTGGAACTGCGTTGATTGTGTTAACCAGGGAAAAGATGGGAACCCACAGCAAGTTGAACAACTTAGTTTCAGTTGAAATCACCAATGAGGTCTACTCATCTATTGTGTTGAATCTACCAACACATCATATAATGGACTAGCAGCCTCTAGGTCTACTTTTTCTATGTTACCATGGTAACTACAAGTTTTACTATCATTTTCCTTTTGTTTTGCTTAGACTTTTCAGACTTATACTTCGAATTTTGCATATTAATTGCTTAAACTCTTTTGAAGTTCCAAACAATCTGTTCCCTGTGTATTATGATTTTCCATAAACATTGAATGAGCATCACACATTTGATTACTTTCCTTTTAGCTAAGTTGTCCTTCTCCCTCGTTTTTTATGTAATTAAATTAAAACAACTAATTTAATACTAATCTAACCTATTCTCCCTTTAAAATTCTAAAACCGAAAATATTTTTTGTGTTTTTGAATTTTCAATGAACCGGAAAATAAAATAACATAAATGAAAATAAAATAAAATAAAAAATGTCGGACTAGGTACTTTCTTCCTATGAAATCACATCATTTTTCTTTTTCACGTCATTAACCTCTAATAGATATAGAAACATTGGTTTATCAAATGCTTTTGTGTATAGGTCGGCGCATTGAAAATCCGTATTTATTTTAACCACATCGATTAGTTGCTTTTCAAAGGAGTCACGTATAAAGTGATACTTAATACCAATGTATTTAGTTTTGGATGTTGGATTGGATTTTTAGTTATGGCTATAGCAGCAGAATTATCAACATAGATAGGAATGTTAGAAAATTGCAAACCGTAGTCTCGCATTTGTTGTTGAATCCAGATGAGTTGTGAACAGCAACTTACAGCAACAACATATTTAGCATCATATGATGACGGAGCAACGGTGGTCTGCTTCTTACACTGCGAGGTGACTAACCGTCTACCAAAGAACTGACATCAGGCTGATGTTGACTTGTAATTCATTTTGCAGCCGCCATAATCCGAGTCACTATACGCTGTAAGCTCAAAATCATTATCATGAGGATACCACAACCCGAGTGTTGGAGTACCCTTCAGATAATGGAAAATCCGTTTAACACCTATGAGATAGTTGACTTCTGGTTTTGCCTGATATCTGGAGCAGAGACACATTCCTCGATACATTGTAGCATCATCTAGATCACCATTTTTGTTGGGTGCCACATCGTGGTTGGTGGCAAGTGGAGTTGCAGCAGCTGAAGCATTCTCTATGTCAAACAAATTGAGGATATCCCCTGCATATTTAGTCTGATGTAGGAAGATACCTTTTGGTATCTGATCCACCTGTAATCCTAGGAAGAACTTCATCTCCCAAATTGCACTCATCTCAAATTCTGGTTTCATGACAGATTCAAATTCTTTACAAAACTCTTCGTTTTTGGTACTGAAGATTATATCATCAACATAAATCTGTACGAGCAGTAAGTCACCATCTTTTTCTTCAATGAACAATGTCAGTTAATAACTCTTATGCGAAAACCGTGTTTCACCAGATGAGTTGAGAGTTTCTCATACCATGCTCCCGGGGCTTGATGGAGCCCGTAGAGAGCCTTATCAAGCTTCTAAACTCTGTTCCACTGATAAGGATCCTCAAATCCTTTGGGTTGACTCACGGATTTCACCATGAATGAATGCACTTTTGACATCTAGTTGATAAACTTTGATTTTCATGTAAGATGAATAGGCTAGGAAGATACAGATTGCTTCCATTCTAGCCACAGGTGCAAATATTTTATTGTAATCGATTCCTTCGATTGTCTAAAACCTTGAACGACAAGTCGAGCCTTGTTTCTGATTATGACCCCTTGGTCATCTTTCTTGCACTTCAAGACCCATTTAGTGCCTATTACTTTAGCATCTTTTGGTCTAACCACCAGTGTCCATACTCCTAGCTTCTTGAACTGTAAGAGTTCTTCCTGCATTGCACTAACCCATGACTCATCGTTTAAGGTGTCACTAACATATTTTGGTTCAAATTGAGACACAAAACATCGATACGCACCGTCATGAAGATAGCCTTTTTCCATGATAGTGGCATAATCAGCTGAGTATAGTTGATTTCTTGTCGAAACACCCAATTGTACATCCCCTATGATGTTGTCCAGAGGATGATAAATGTGTATTCGAGATCCTGGAGTGGTGGGAACAACTACTTCCTGTTCTAGATTTTGAATTCCTGGGTCAGTATCTCCAGCTATTGGAGTTTGAGGTTTCGAAATGTCTGAGACA
This sequence comes from Flaveria bidentis, assembly GCA_018326385.1. Lineage (NCBI taxonomy): Eukaryota > Viridiplantae > Streptophyta > Magnoliopsida > Asterales > Asteraceae > Flaveria > Flaveria bidentis. Next base: position 6,400 of record BJCM01211646.1, read on the forward strand.
TCAGCATCTGATGCTTGTGTACTTGTAGTAGCAAGAACTTGTTTCTCCTGGTCCACCTGTTTAGTCTCCACTTCATCGTTAGAGGAGGAAACACTTACATCAAGTGCTCCCCTAAGGAACTAGAAGATTTACCTAGTGGGAAAAATGTTGTCGAGTCTGGTGATGGTGTATTTAAGACATCAACCATCACTCTGGTCGATAACTCTTTATCAGGAGGGAAGATAGGGATATTGAAGGACTTAAAGATTCCATCAAAATCGAAGAAGAATGAGGGTCGCTTTCCAGCAGGGGGTGGTGTATCTATGAACGTCAACGTTGCACCACACTTCTACTTGACCCGTTGTGTTGTTATAAACTATGTTATTCGGTATATTGTATCGTAGAAAAATCCCTTCTTCAGCTTTCTCACTGAACTTCCCTGACTGAGTTTTCTTCAGCAGCGTACATGGTGCGCCAAATGGTTTGAGGTACTCCAGATTAGGTTTACATAGCTGGAGTAACTCATAACATGTTATACCATGATGTTTGACCACCAAGACTCGATTGAGGGTATAACATGCATTGGCAACTGCCTAGTTCCAAAATTGGATAGGCAATTTCGAGTCTTCTAACATCGTTCGTGTTGTCTCTATCAAGCTTCTATTCTTTCGTTTAGCAACTCTGTTCATTTGTGGAGTGTAGGCAGATGTGAACTGGTGTAGAATTCCTTCCTCTTTGCAGAATGCCTAATTCACTGGTTCTTGAACTCCGTCCCGTTGTCTGAGCGAATCTATCGCACTTTTAGCTTGTAGAGAGATTCCAATATATTTGCCAACTATTTGAAAGATTCAAATGTCTCTGATTTGGATTTCAGAAACATCATCCAAGAGAATCTTGAGTAATCATCAGTGACTACATAACAGTATAGATCACCAGCGATGCTTTTGGTACTGACAGGACCAAAAAAATCCATATGTAGAAGTTCGAGAGGCAGGTCAATAGAATTTACTTTCTTTGCCTTATGAGACTTCTTGGTCTGTTTATCTTTCTTACATGCTACACAAAAATCTGGAAGTTGAAAATTCTTGACATTAACTCCATTTACTAAATCATTTTGGATCAGATAATTCATCTTCCGTGGATTGATGTGTCCCATTCTCATATGCAAGGAGATTGAGTCTTTCTCTGTTGCCTTTGACAAGAAGCATTGAACTTGATGATCGGTTGTGGAGGCTTTTGATAGATCCAAGACATATAAGTCATTATATCTTGAAGTTGACATTAAGATTTGATCCTCTGGGATAATGTAATCCTTCTACGATACACAGCACTTCTTGTTGTCAAAGACCACTTTGAATCCTTTATCACAAATTTGGGAGACTGAAAGCAAGTTATTCTGTAGTTGTTTAATTTAGTTGACCTTATCAAACTTGACTTTCTGGTTTCCCACTTCACCTAGAGCTGTGATGTATCCTCCTTTGTTCCCAGCAAATGATACATGTCCCCCTTTAATTTTTTTGACATTGAAAAGTGTAACACCCAGTTATTTTTTTATTAAAGCCCAAGAAAGAATAAAGTGAAGTAAAAAAGGAAAAGATATTTTACCCAAGTCTAGGGGTAAAAAGTGTCAAAAAGGACAAATCTTTGAAACGTTGGCGATAAAGGCGGCATGGCCGCCCATCATCCTTTCTACACACAAAATTCTCGGGTTTTTAGAGAGAGAGTAGCAGGAAGCAGAGAACTCTCGGTTTTGAAGAGAAACAAGAAGAAAAGGGCGAATTCAAGTGGGTTTCTAGGTGATTGAATTCAATTTGCAAACGAGTTTGGATGAAGCCATACTCAAGAGCTGCAAAGGTGTGTTCTAGAACCCCTCATTTACATGTTTTAACCGATTTTGGGGCTGGTAATGCATGAATGTATGTTTTCATTAAACTGGGTTTCGGACCCGTATGTTTGATTGTGTGTATGTTGGTGTTATGATGTGATGTGTGACTATGTTCATGCTTGTTGATGTTATGATAGTGTTTCTAAGGCTTAGAAGGTAAGAACTAAGCTTTGAACATGTAGTCGGTGATTGGGAATGGAAATCTAAGTTTAGGGCTCATATGTTTAAAATTAGAATCTGCCTAAGTATGCATATGCAAATGCGGATAAGTAATGGGAAGAAATGCGTAAGAACAGTTAATGCGAATGTGTATTAACTGCTAAGTAAGTCAATACAGATGAGCAATGACTAAATATGGGAAATGCGGATGAAAGTCAATGAAGATGAGCATTGACTAAGTATGGGAAATGCGGATGAAAGTCATTGCGGATGAAAGTCAATGCGGATGAGCATTGACTAAGTATGGGAATTGCGGATGACAAACGCGGATGAACTATAGCAAATGCGGATGAACTATAGCAAATGCGGATGAACTATAGCAAATGCGGATGCACTATTGCAAATGCTAGTGAAGAAAAAAGGCAAATGCGGATAAACACTTAGAAATCAGCCACACTGGGACTGAGACACGACCTGGACTCCCGCGTCTGAGCCAGGATCATGAATTCCAGGCAGCAATCAACTTACAGAAAACTAAGAATAATGACTACGCCCTATAAATATTTTCTGACTTTCTAGGGAAAAAGATGAAATGTAGGCCTTGACCTGGTAGGTTCCTGGGGCTGTCTAAGTTGACTTTTCAGGTCATAGATGATGTGATGGGCATGATGTATGATGATTGTGTGACTATGCATGATGTGTGTTATGTATGTATGATGCCCTGTATAATGATGTTGACTATTATGTTGATGTTCCTTATTACTATGTATGATTATTTTCCCTTGGCTTGACGTTGAATGTTAATGAATGAAATGAAAGTATTATGTAACATAGTGAGGGAGATAATGAAAAGAGGAACGAAATGAAGAATGCATGTATTAATGAATAAACAAATGTAATAAAGTCTTGCAAGCAAATCTATGGAGGTTCACACCCTATGAAGGGTGTTTGCTCAACCGTGTGCGGGTTAGCTACCCAGAAGGATGCACACTAGGGATTAATCCATGTGATTAAGCAAATGTATGGAGGTTCACACCCAATGAGCGGTGTCAGCACAACTGTGTGCGGGTTATATACCCATGAGGATACACACAGGGGTTCAGTCCTTGTGATTGACTAGACGTATGGGGTCCTTGTTGCTTAACCCTAGATGAATTGCGTGGTGCTCTAGAGGGGGCTTAAGCACATGACATGACCTAGATGTAAATGAGAAGATAATAAAAGTATGAAATGAACGATGATGAAGATAATAAATATTATCTATGTGTACGTAAGATGTGTGATCACATTTTTAAACCTCTTATGTTTTGAAAGAACGGTTTTGAACGAAAGATAAAGTATGTATTATTTTAATACTAGAACTCACTCAGCAATACTGACTTTTATGTGTTTACAATTGGCAGGTAATGGTTGTTGAGGATGGCATGAGGCGGCTACTTAACTCTTTTGGATGGCATCCATATTTATAATGCTTTCGTGATATGATGCAAAATGTATCTTTTAACTTGATAATGATGTATTGTTTTCCAAAAGCTTTTAAAATGAAATGAGATGTCTATTTTTATAATTCCGCTGCGAGGTTTTATGTAAGATAAATGTATTTGTATGTTTTATGTGCGACAATTGACCAACTATGAGCGTCCCGGGAACGGGCCCTTACAAGTTGGTATCAGAGCTAAAGTTTAAGTGAAATGGTTAAATTTTCAAAATAAACTGTAAATTAAACTGAGAATGGGATGGAAAGGAAAGGGATGCCAATATGAGTAGTTGCGTGTCATTAGGTATTTTCATAATGTTAACCGGTATTATTTGAGCATGTTATGTGGTTATGTGTTGTTTGTAGATTTAAATAGTAATGTAGTCTGGACAATTAATGCATGGGGTATGAAGAGTAAAGTAAGTGGCTAATCACAATTGGCCAATGTAATTAGGGACTTACTATACTTGACATAAACTGAGTTGTTCCCTTGAATGACCGTCTTGGTGTTTGAATCTTTCAGTGTGAGTTAGAGGATGGCCGGTGGTAGATCATCAAAAGCTTCGCGTGGTGGTGGTGGATGTGGTACTACCCCACGAGTCATGAGAGGAAGGCCTAGAGCAGAAAGGGTGGTTCATGAAGAACCCGCGACCCCCCATCCGGAGGGTGGTGATGAGAGTGCTAATTTGAGAGCCTTACTAAAGGAGGCGGTTGTGGAGGAAGTACATCATGTCATGCAGACGATCCTACCGTCGGTGGTGACTGAAGTGATAAAGGCTGTTAGAGAAAGGGAAAGAAAGGAGAGGAATAGGTCCTCGGGAGGACGGGAGCAACCGCAGCCTAAAACGGTACTCACCAATGACGAAGAGGAGGAAGAAGAAGAGCCTGCGCTGGAGGTGGCACAAGGCTATAACTACAGGGCGTTTCAACGATGCAAGCCCCTTCCTTTTGATGGTAACGGGTGAGAGATATGGAGGCTGTTTTAAACATCAGCGAGTGCCGAGAGGATTAGAAAGTAAACTTAGCTGTCCATTATTTTGTGGACTCAGCTTTATGCTGGTGGGACAACATTGTCCAAGCTGTGGGTAGTAGGGCTATCGGGAGGATGAATTGGTCCGAACTGAAGAAGTTGGTGATTATGGAGTTTTGTCCTCATACGGACATGGATAAGGTTGAGAGAGAGTTCCTGCAGCTGGAGGCGGGAATGATGACACATGAGAAGTACACCACCAAATTCAATGAGATGGCACTTCTGGTGCCAGACCAAGTGACACCCTTGTCACGAAAAATCAAGAGGTATGTACAGGGTTTGCCAGCGGTTATCTGTAGGCACATGATCGTTGCTCGACCGAGCACGTTAAGGTCGGCAGTTGTTTTGGCGGGAAGATTGTATGACGGGCGAGATGTGGTGGCTGAGGTAAACAAAAAAGGTGGTGGTGATCGGAACTGGAATGGGAAGAGGTTTGGTCGGGGTGATGCCTCGACGGGTAACAAGAAGGCACGGGTGGATGACCGCCGTGTGGTCACACCGGGTACGGGATCGAAGAAGTGTGGCAAATTTGGGAAGGAGCACAGTGGCGAGTGTAGGAAGGGGTTGAATGTCTGCTTCAAGTGTGGGAAGCCTGGTCATATGGCTAGAGACTGTGAGGGTATGAGATGTTTCAACTATGGGGAAAGTGGTCGTATGAGTAGGGAATGTAAGAAGACGAGGGCTGAGGGCTCGAGGGTGAAGAAAACTGGAGGAGAATGACCAAGGGCGAGTGCCAGGGCATTCACTATGACACAGGAGGAAGCTAGAACGGACCCTAATGTCGTGTCAGGTACTTTTCTAGTAAACCAAACTTTATCTTCTGTGTTTTTTGATTCGGGTGCCAGTAAAAGTTTTATTTATGCTGCTCTCTGTGCTAAGCTACCTTTTAGTAGTAGACGAATTGATGCACTCTTCAATGTACAAACTGCCATAGGTTAGTCTACAAGGATTTCTAAGATGATAGAAGACTGTGATGTGGAACTAGAAGGTCATAAGTTTCTTGTTAAACCGTTCATGATGACCTTAGGTGGTTTTGATTTTGTTCTTGGTATGGATTAGTTTCGAGGTGAACATTGTGTGTCGCAAGAAGATGATTCGTTTGACAGCGCCTGACGGGAGTTTGGTGACTGTTTATGGGGATCGGGTCACGACGATCCCGAAAGTAATCTCAATGGCGATGGCGGAAAGTGTATGAGGCGTGGATGTAGCGCCTACTTGGCTTATCTAAAGGATGTGGATACACAAACACCACAACTATTCGATATTCCGGTTGTGTGTGACTTTTCAGACGTGTTTCCAGAAGATTTATTAGGAGTGCCACCTGACAGAGAGATCGAGTTCCAGATCGATCTGATACCGAGTGCCAAACTTGTTGCCAAGGCACCATATCGGTTGGCTCCAACTGAGATGAAAGAGTTGATGGAACAGTTGCAAGAGCTGCTTGATAAGGGGTTCATCCGACCGAGTATCTCTCCTTGGGTTGCTCCGGTCTTATTCGTAAAGAAGAAAGACGGTAGTATGAGGATGTGTATTGACTATCGTGAGTTGAACAAGGTGACGGTAAAGAACCGATACCCCTTACCGAGGATCGATGATTTGTTTGATCAGCTTCAAGGTGCCAGTTGGTTTTCAAGGATAGACCTTCAATCTGGTTATCGTTAGTTGAAGGTGAAGGAGCAGGATATTCCTAAAATAGCTTTCGCACGCGTTATGGTCATTACTAGTTTTTTGTCATGTCTTTTGGTTTGTCCAACGCGCCAGCTTCTTTTATTGATCTGTTGAATCGAGTGTGTCGGCCTATGTTGGATAAATCAGTGATTGTGTTTATTGATGATAATCTGATTTATTCGAAGAGCGAGATTGAGCATGCCGGTCACATTCGGGAGGTGTTGGAGACACTGAGAAAGGAGAAGTTGTATGCCAAGTTCTCCAAGTGCGCATTTTGGTTTCGTGAGGTCTAATTCTTGGGTCATGTGGTGAACTTGACGGGATCATGGTGGATCCGGTGAAGGTGGAGGCAGTGATGCAATGGAAGTCTCCAAAGACGCCATCCGAGATCCGTAGCTTCTTGGGTTTGGCGGGCTACTACAGGAGATTTATCCAAAACATCTCTAAGATCACTTCTCCACTAACTATGTTGACCCGGAAAGATGTGAAGTTTGTATGGGGTCAAGCTCAAGAGAAGGCGTTCAAAGAATTGAAGGCGAGATTGACTCAAGCTCATGTTCTGTCATTACCCGATGGAAGTGAAGATCTGGTGGTTTAATCTGATGCTTCCTACTCCGGATTGGGGTGTGTGTTAAAGCAGAGAGGGAAGGTTATAGCCTATGGATCCCGACATTTGAAGGTTCATGAGGTCAATTATCCTACTCATGACTTAGAGCTAGCAGCTGTGGTCTTTGCGTTAAAGATTTGGAGGCACTACCTTTACGGGACGAAGTGCACCATATACACCGACCACAAGAGCTTAATGTACTTCTTTGAGAAGAAGGACTTGAACATGAGAAAGAAACGATGGTTAGAGCTCATAAAGGATTATGACTGAGAGATCCATTACCATCCGGGGAAAGCCAACGTGGTGGCAGATGCCCTTAGTCGGAAAGAGAGGCCCGAGCTGATTCGGGTGAAAGCGTATCGGTTAATCATGACCTCTGATGTGATGAAGCATGTTAAAGGGTTTAAAGATGAGACATTGAAGGATGATCATCTTAACTCGGAAAGAATGAGAGGTCTGGTTGGGAAATTTGGTGAAAACACACTTGGTGTTAGGACCCGATTTGGACATATGTGGATTCCTCGTCATGGGGATCTACGCATGAATATCATGGATGAAGCTCACAAGACTCAATACTCCATCCATCCCGGAGCCATAAAGATGTATCAAGACATGAAGAAAGATTATTGGTGGCCGGGTATGAAGCATGATGTGGTGGAGTATGTGAGTAAATGCCTTACCTGTTCACAGGTGAAGGCCGAGCATCAGAAGCTGTATGGAAGAACCAACATTTGGATATACCAGAGTGGAAGTGGGAGCATATTACCATGGATTTCATTACGAAGCTGTCGCGTACCCTAAAAGGGTATGATGCTATATGGGTGATTGTTGATCTGCAAGACATATTCATCTAAGAGATTAGCGGATCTGTTCAACAAGAAGAATGTAACTCGTCACGGTGTGCCATGGCCATTGTGTTTAATCATGACACCTAGTTTACATCCAAATTTTGGAAGAAATTCCATGACGCTATGGGGACGAGGTTACACATCAACATGGTTTATCATCCCTATAGTAATGGTCAGTCAGAGAGGACAATTCAGACATTGGAGGACATGCTTAGGACATGTGTTATCGATTTCGGAGGAAGTTGGGATGACCACCTACTGTTTGCTGAGTTCTTATATAACAATAGTTATAATGCCAACATTAGTATGCCCCCTTATGAGATGCTATATGGTAGGAGATGTCGAACACCCGTGTGTTGGAGTGAAATTGGCCATAAAGAGTTAGGGACCGTCAAGGTAATTGAGGCTACGACTGAGAAGCTTGAAAAGATCAAGGTATTCATAATGGCAACCAAAGATAGACAGAAGTCGTATGGTGATAAACGACACAGACCAATTGAGTTCAGGATGGGTGACCGGGTTATGTTGAAGGTCTCACCTTGGAAGGGTATTATCCGATTCAGAAAGCGGGGCAAGTTGAGCCCAAGGTATATAGGGCCTTTCCGATTCATTGCTCGAGTAGCAGAGGTGGCCTATAGACTAGAATTACCAGATGAGTTAAGTGGAATTCACTCGACATTCCATGTATCTCATCCGAGGAAGTGTCAAGCGGATGAAGGTATGATTGTTCCACTGGAGGATATCGAAGTGGATGAACGGCTCAATTATGTGGAGTAAACAATGTCAATCATCGATCGAAAAGAGAAGAGACTGAGGAATAAAGTGGTTCCTTTTGTGCGTGTACAGTGGAAGCACAGGAAAGGATCCGAGTCTATGTGGGAGACTGAGAAAGAAATGAGGCATCATTACCCACGTTTGATCGAGGAATAATCAGTTTCGGGGACAAAACATATATAAGGGGGTGGACTTGTAAAACCCAGTTATTTTTTTATTAAAGCCCAAGAAAGAATAAAGTGAAGTAAGAAGAAGGAAAATATATTTTACCCAAGTCTAGGAGTAAAAAGTGTCAAAAAGGAAAAATCTTTGAAAAGTTGGTGATAAAGGTGGCATGGTCGCCCATCACCATTTCTACAAACAAAATTCTCGGATTTTTTGAGAGAAAGAGTAGCAGGAAGTAGAGAACTCTCAGTTTTGAATAGAAACAAGAAGAATAGTGCGAATTCAAGTGGGTTTTTAGGCGATTGAATTCAATTTGCAAACGAGTTTGAAAGAAGCCATACTCAGGAGTTGCAAATGTGAGTTCTAGAACCCCTCTTTTACATGTTTTAACTGATTTTGGGGCTGGAAATGCATGAATGTATGTTTTCCTTAAACTGGGTTTAGGACTCGTGTGTTTGATTGTGTCTATGTTGGTGTTATGATGTGATGTGTGACTATGTTCATGCTTGTTGATGTTATGATAGTGTTTCTAAGGCTTAGAAGGTAAGAACTAAGCTTTGAACATGTAGTCAGTGATTTGGAATGGAAATCTGATGTTTAGGGCTCATATGTTTAAAATTAGAATCTTCCTAAGTATGAAGAAGCAAATGCGGATAAGTAATGGGAAGAAATGTGGATGAACAACTAATCCGGATGAGTATTAATTGCTAAGTAAGTCAATGCGGATGAGCATTGACTAAGTATGGGAAATGCGGATGAAAGTCAATGCGGATGAGCATTGACTAAGTATGGGAAATGGGGATGAAAGTCAATGCGGATGAGGATTGACTAAGTATAGGAAATGCAGATGAACATTGATTAAGTATGGGAAATGAGAATGAAAGTCATTGCGGATGAGCATTGACTAAGTATAGGAAATGCGGATGACAAATTCGGATGAACTATAAAAAATGCAGATGAACTATAACAAATGCGGATGAACTATAGAAAATGCGGATGCACTATAGCAAATGCGGGTGAAATGTAGGCCTTGACTTGGGAGGTTCCTGGGGCTGTCTAAGTTGACTTTTGAGGTCATAGATTATGTGATAGGCATCATGTATGATGATTGTATGACTATGCATGACATGTGTTATGTATGTATGATGCCCTGTATGATGATGTTGACTATTATGTTGATGTTCTTATTACTATGTATGATTATTTTCCCTTGTCTTGACGTTGAATGTTAATGAATGAAATGAAAGTATTATGTAACGTAAAGTGGAAGATAATGAAAAGAGGAATAAAATGAAGAATGCATCCATTAATGAATGAACGAACGTAATAAAGTCTTGCAAGAAAATGTATGGAGGTTCACACCCAATGAAGGGTGTTAGCTCAACCGTGTGCGGGTTAGCTACCCCAAAAGGATGCATGTTGGGGCTTAATCCGTGTGATTAAGCAAATGTATGGAGGTTCACACCCAATGAGGGGTGTCAGCTCAATTGTGTGCGGGTTATATACCCCATAAGGATGCACACATGGGTTCAGTCTTTGTGATTGACCAGAAGTATAGGGTCCTTGTCGTTTAACCCTAGATGAATTGCTTGGTGCTCTAGAGGGGGCTAAGCACATGACGAGACCTAGATGAAAATGAGAAGATAATAGAAGTACGAAATGAACGATGATAAAGATAATAAATACTATCTATGTGTACGTACGATGTGTGATCACATTTTTAAACCTGTTACGTTTTGAAAGAACGGTTTTGAATAAAAAATAAAGTATGTTTTATTTTAAAACTAGAACTCACTCAGCAAAGCTGACTTTTATGTGTTTCCAGTTGGCAGGTAATGGTTGTTGAGGATGACACGAGGCGGCTACTGAGCTCTTTTGGATGGCATCCATATTTATAATGCTTTTTTGATGTAATGCAACATGTATTTTGTAACTTGTTAATGATGTATTGTTTTGCAAAAGCTTTTATAATGAAATAAGATGTCTATTTTGATAATTCCGCTGCGAGGTTTTATGAAAGATAAATGTATTTGTATGTTTTTTGTGCGACGATCGACCAACTGTGAGAGTCCCGAGAACGGGGCCTTACAAAAAGGAGAGACAGATTCCCGGTCATGTGCCTAGACGCCCCACTATCAACAATCCAGGTGTTGTGATAGTGTTGGACCAAAAGAACCAATGAGCCAGATCAAAAAAACCTTTAAGTCCCACAGACATCATGTTGATACATATATGTACCTAGATCATGATCTAAATGTAATATGTCTTACACTTGTGTAATGATTTGATACTTAATGAAATACTAATGGTTGGTTGTGTTTATTATGTTTAATATTTCATTAATGAATTGTTTAACGTATATTGACTTTACAGGTTTATAATTGTTTAATGTTATATCTATTTATATTATGTAATGATACACGCATATATGAACATGTTATATAGGCTTACAGTTGTTAGACATGTTCTGAATCATA
>BJCM01211650.1:0-16751 GCA_018326385.1 Flaveria bidentis
TATTTTATATATATATATATATATATATATATATATATATACATATATACATATACATATATATATACATATATATATATACATATATATACATATACATATATATATATATACTTACACATATATATATACATATATATATATATATACATATATATATATATACATATATATACATATATATATATATATTGAAGATACATGATGTTCCTAGTTTATGTGCTTAAATGTAAAAGTCTTTCATATATTACACATGTGTAATGTAATGATTCAATGAAATATAATATGTGTTTGATGTTTATTTATGTTTGATTATTTCATATTATTATTGTGTTAAGTATAATTCATATGTATGAACTTCTTATATAGGTTTGAGGTTCTTGTACATAGTTCTTAGTCAATAATGATTAAGTAATGTGTTCAACCTAGTTGGATGATTATTCATGCTAATGGACCATACTTATGGACCATACGCATGAATATATCAGAAGCGTTCCTGGAAGTAGAATCAAGATGAGCACATATATTGTGCTTGGTGCTCATCGTCCAACTGTCAGCCATGTTGCTGCAACACAAGAAACATGTACATTAGATTTGTGTATAAGTGATGATAGTTGGAACTTAAACTGTTTTGATCAAACTGGTTCAATCGTGCGATTGAACCATACGACTGAGTTCAGTCGTGCGATTGAGCTTTGGCTAAGTTAAGTCGTGCGATTGAGCCTGCAACTGAACTTAGTCGTATGTTAAGCCATGCGGTTGAGTCAGTCGTGCGACTGAGTCACCGATTGATTCATTCGTGCGATTGAATCGTGCGCTTGGCTCAATCGTGAGACTGAGGTTCATACGGAGTGTCCATTCGCATCTTGCTCTGTTCGACACTCCAACTTTGAATCTATGTCAAAACTTTATATTAAACTTAGTGTTCAGACTCATTAGATTCGCAGGGACTTGAAATAGCACTTATTGTCTTTTACAATCAACTTTTATGTCAATTTAAGTGGTCTATTATGAAAAGTTATTCTCAGTTAACCAAAAACGTGTTACTCATCAAAGTCCAAATAAACTAAAAGTTAAAGATGTTAAAAATGTTAAAATAATTATTTTTGTTAAAGAAGCTGAAACATCTAAAAGAGAAGTGATAAAACCCAACTAGACACATCTCACACCCTTACCAAACTCAACCCCACATAAAAGTTTTCTTCAATCTGTAGAAGGGAGATCATGCTACAGTTATGGAAAACGAGGACATATCTCTCCTAATTGTCCTTATTATCAAACACCCAAAAAGAACATCGAACTTTATGAAGCAAAACCAAGTTTTTCTAAAATGAGATCTGATACTCCACCTAAGAGTATTAGTGAACCTAAAGTTCAAACTATAAGCCATTCGTCTTTTTATCACAAACACACCTTACACAAAACTGGCTTATGGAAGATAAAATCAAGTAATTTGTCTGAAAATAAGAACAAGAAGAAGAACAATGTGCCCTCATCCTCTGAAGGATAGTGGGTTGAGTTCATGATGTGTGATTCCTCTTGGTCACCCAAGCCAGTTAAGGCTTGGGTCCCAAACCTGAACTAATCAATTCCTTTGAATGTGCAAGGTGTTCGTTACAGCGCTATTACAAATACCTGGGTTATTTATATTAGGGCATCCAGGCACATGACCGGGAATTCATCTCTCCTTTTTAACGTCAAACAAATTAAAAGGGGACATGTTTCATTTGCTGGAAATAAAGGAGGTTACATCATCGCTCAAGGCAAAGTGGGAAACGAGAAAGTGAGTTTGACAAGGTCAAGTATGTTCAACAACTACAGAACAACTTGCTTTCTGTCTCCTAAATCTGTGATAAAGGATTCAAGTTGTGTTTGACAACAAGAAGTGCTACATGTTGAAGAAGGATTATGTTATCCAGGAGGATAAAGTTCTAATGTCAGCTTCAAGATATAATGATCAGTATGTCTTGGATCTATCAAAAGCCTCCACAACTGAGACCATTGTGCAATGCTTCTTGTCAAAGGCAACAGAGTGGGATTCAGTCTCCTAGCATATGAGAATGAGACACCTCAATCCTAGGAAGATGAATCATCTGATACAGAATGATTTAGTGAATGGAGTAACTGTCAAGAATTTCCAACTTCCGGATTTTTGCGTAGCATGTAAGAAAGGGAAACATACCAAGAAGTCTCACAAGGCAAAGAAAGTTAATTCTATCGATATTCCTCTCGAGCTTCTACACATGGATCTGTTTGGCCAAGTCAGCACAAAGAGCATTGTTGGAGATCTGTACTGCTATGTAGTAACTAATGATTACTCAACATTCTCTTGGGTGATGTTTTTGAAATCCAAATCAGAGACATTTGAATCATTCAAACATCTAGTAACTACTTTGGAATCACTCTACAAGCTGAAAGTAAGACAGATTCGATCAGACAACGAAACAGAGTTCAAGAATTAGTGGATGGAGGCGTTCTGTAGAGAGAAAGGAATTGTACATCAATTTACGTCTGTCTACACTCCACAGATGAATGGATTTGCTGAAAGAAAGAATCATAGCTTGATAGAGACAACAAGAACGATGTTAGCCAACTCTAAACTGTCTATTCAATTTTGGATCGAGGCAGTGGCTAATGCATGCTACACTCTAAATCGAGTCTTGGTGGTTAAACGTCATGGTAAAACATGTTATGAACTGCTCCAGTGACGTAAACCAAACTTGAAGTATCTCGAACCATTCGATGCATCGTGCATGTTGAAAACTCAAACTGGGAAGTTTAGTGAGAAGGCTGAAAAAGTTATATTTCTCGGATACAGTATACCAGACAAGAGAGTTTATAACAACTCAACGGGTCAGGTAGAAGTGTGGTGCAATGTTGATGTTCAAAGATACACCATCCTCTGCTGGAAAAGGACCTTTCTTCTTCTTCGACTATGATGGATATTTTAAGTCCTTCAACCTACCTCCCTCTCTTCCTGATGATGAGTTATCTGCTATAATGATGTATGATGTTCTGAACACTCCTCCATAAGACTCGACAGCATCGGTTCCATTAGACAATTCCTCTAGTCCTTCAGGGGGAGAGCTTGAAGTAAGTGACTCCTCTGATAATGAAGCAGTTGAGACTGCAAATATGGACCAGGAGGACCAAGTTCCCATTAATGAAAGTACAAAAGCATCATATCTTGATGCCTCTGAAACTTCTGAACCTCATACTCCAACAGCTACAGATACTGAACCTGGGATTGAGAATCTGAATCATGAAGTAGTTGTTCTATCGGGAGTACAGACACGAAATCAGCTATACTCAGCTGATTATGCCTTAGTCATGGTAAAAGGATATCTTCACGATAGTGCTTAGTCTCAATTTGAGCCAAAATATGTAAGTGAAGCCTTAAACGATGAGGCATGGGTTAGTGCTATGCAAGAAACTCCTACAGTTCAAGAAGTTAGGAGTATGAACCCTTATGGACAGACCAAAAGGTGCTAAGGTGATTGGCAATAAATGGGTACTGAAGTGTAAGAAAGATGATCAAGGTGTAATAATTAGAAATAAGGCTCGGCTTGTGGTTCAAGGGTTTAGACAAGTCGAAGGCATTGACTACAATGAAGTGTTTGCACTTGTGGCACGGATGGAAGCAATTCGTATCTTTCTAGCCTATGCATTCTACATGAAGATTAAAGTTTATCAACTAGATGTAAAAAAGGCATTCCTTCATGGTGAAATCCGTGAAACAGTCTACGTCAGTCAACCCAAAGGATTTGAGGATCCTTATCATCGAGATAGAGTTTATAAAATGGACAAGGCTTTCTAAGGGCTCCATCAATCCCCTAGAGCCTGGTATGAGAAACTCTCAACTCATCTAGTGAAACACGGTTTTCGTAGAGGGGTAATTGACTGCACGTTATTAATCAAAGAAAAGGATGGTGATTTACTGTTGGTACAGATATATGTGGATGACATAATCTTTGGTTCCAAAAATGAAGAGTTTGTAAAGAATTTGAATCTGTAATAAAAGCAGAGTTTGAGATGAGTGCCATAGGGGAAATGAAGTTCTTTCTTGGATTACAGGTGAATCAGACACCAAAAGGAATCTTCCTACATCAGTCTAAATATGTAGGAGATATCCTCATTTGATTTGACATGGAGAATGCTTCGGCTGCTGGAACTCCACTTGCCACGAACCATGACGTGGCACCCGACGACAATGGTGATCTGGTTGATGCCACCATGTACAGAGGAATGATTGGATCTCTAATGTACCTCACAGCATCTCGTCCTGATATTATGTACGCCACGTGTCTTTGTTCAAGATCTCAAGCAAAACCAAAAGTAAATCATCTCATCGGAGTTAAAAGGATTTTTCATTATCTGAAGAGTACTCCAACACTTGGGTTGTGGTATCCTCATGATGATGACTTTGAGCTTACAGCATATAGTGACTCGTACTATGGTGGTTGCAAGATGAATTACAAGTCAACATCAGCGGTATGTCAGTTCTTTGGTAGACGGTTAGTCACCGGTAGTGTAAGAAGTAAATATTTGTTGCTCTGTCAACATATGAAGCTGTATATGTTGCTGCTGGAAGTTGTTGTTCACAAATCATTTGGATTCAACAACAAATGCGTGACTACGGTTTGCAATTTTCTAACACCCCTATCTTTGTTGATAATTCTGCTGCAATTGCTGTAACCAAAAATCCAGTCTAACACCTGAAAACAAAACACATCTGTATTAAATATCACTTTATACGTGACTGTTTTGAAAAGAAATTAATTGATGTTGTTAAAATTAATATGGATTTTCAACACGCCGACCTCTACACAAAAGCATTTGACAAACCTCAGTTTTTATATCTTTTAGAGGTTCATGGCGTGAAAAAGAAAAGTGATGTGATTGAAGAAGAAGAAAGTTCTTAGGCCAACAAGTTTTCTTAGTTTCTTATTTATTTTCTTTTATTTTATTTTCTTGTCTACTAAAATCCAAAAAAAACATAAAAAGATTTTAGGGGGAGAATAGTTTAGTTTAGTACTTAATTAGTTGCAGTATTTAGTTACTTAAAAAAATGAGGGGGGAGGGCAGATTAGCTGAAAGAAATGAAATCAAATCTGTGATTTGATTCAAAGTTTATGGAAAATGATAGTACACAGGGAACAAATTGTTTGGGACTTCAAAAGATTTAAACAAAATCATGCTTAATTCAAAGTACAAGTCTGAGAAGTCTAAGCACAACAAAGAAAAATGATAGTAAAACTAGACTGCTACTAAGGTAACATAAAGAAAGTAGACCTAGAGGTTGCTAGTTCATTATATGATGTGTCGGTAGATTCAACATAATAGACGAGTATACTTCATTGGTGAATTAAATTCAAACTAATTTGTTCAACTTGTTGTGGGTTCCCATCTTATCCCTTTTTAACACAATCAACGCATTTCCAATAAGGGGTGACGAGCAAAATAAACGCCACAAATGTGTGCGGATGACCATAAAAATAAGCAAAGCACATGGAAAAACTGCTAAGTGCAATCAAGCTAATGACTTATGTTGTTGGTGTGTTATGTGCAAAAGAAAAATAAATGCTCTAACAAGAAGATAGGTTGTGTTCCTCTCTGCTGTGCGGTGGCACTAACCTGAGGATAAACATAACCTAAATATTCTAGAATTTATTGTTGTTTGTGCCTCTCTGTTGTGCGATGACACTGACCTGAGGCTTGGCATCTCTTTGAAAGCTCTAAGAATAGTTTCTTCTTGTCAAATACCCATAGACCGCTCAAAAATCTCCTGAGGAATGTTGATTATCATATAAGTGTGGGATCCACAAATGCTTGTTGAAATAATTAAACCTGACTCATCACCAATGTGAGTCAAAAATCTGTGTATGGATTTAAGTGGACAAATATACTGACAATCATCGTGGCTACAACTCTTGACAGTCAAAATCATTGTGTGCATCTTATAGCTCTAGTATGATTTCCTGTAAGTGCTATTGACTCTCGGACAAAACAAGAATCTAGCATCAAAGTGTTTTAGTAAAATGTCCCAAATGATTATGATATACCTGTATGATTCCATAATGAATCTTTCCAAAAATGGTCAAATTAAGTTGAAGTTGTTCTGTCCAGGAAGAAAAATCTGTTAGACGTTTTCTAAAAGGTTTCAATCCTTCTCAAACCAAAAACACAAAAATATGTCTTGTTTTGTTTTAATTTCAAGTTGTTTTTCTGTCTTTCTAGTATTTTGTTACGTAAAAGTCGGACTATACAACTAGATGAAATCTATGAATCACTCACTAAAAGTGGTCACGTCTGAGGTGACCAATCGGTTTTTTAAACTAAAAGGATCACATCTGAGGTGATCAAATAATGTTAAATTAAAAGGATCACGTCTGAGGTGATCAAACAGTTTTCAATTTAAAAAGGTCATGTTTGAGATGATCGGTGTTCATAATGTTATATATCAAAAGGTAAATTTTAAGTGTTTGAAAGTGTATAAGGTCAAACTCATAAGTATGAGCCAATCGCACCATTGAATCATTATGAGCAAATCGCACGATTGAATCATAAGGATGAACCATAAGTATGAGCCAGTCACACGATTGGACCATGAGTATGGGGCAACCATGCGATTGGATCACAAGAATGAACCAATCGACCGGATGAAAAAGTATAAGCCAATCGTACGACTGAACCCCAGTCGCACGAATGAAGCATGCGTATGGGTCCAGTCGCACGACTGAATCTTAAAACAGTATAAATAGAGGGGTTATTCGATCGCATTCCTTACCACCCTTCAAAGCTCTCAAAACCGCCCATACACAAACACTCTGCCCAGATTTTCTATTAGTGTGATTACTCGTTGATTGTGATTCTAACTGTTGTCCTACTCATCTACAGATACTATGAAACTGAAATCGACCCTAATGACTGGTTAAATTGAACCCTAAGGACCGATTAAGTTAAAATCAAGAACTGAGAATAACTCTTCAAAATAGACTACTTAAATGGACATAAAAGTTGATTTGAAAGACAATAAGTGCAATTTCGAGTCCTTGCGAGTCTAATGAGTCTAAACACGAAGTCTAATATAAAGTTTTGACATAGATTTAAAGTTGGAGTGTCGAACAGAGCAAGATGCGAATGGACACTCCATATGAACCTTAGTCGCACGATTGAGCCAGGTGCACGATTCAATCGCACGAATGAATCAATCGGTGACTCAGTCGCACGACTGACTTAACCGCATGGCTTAACATACGACTAAGTTCAGTCGCAGACTCAATCGCATGACTGAACTCAGCCGCAGGCTCAATCGCACGACTGAAATTAGTCATATGGTTCAATCGCACGATTGAACCAGTGTCATCAAAACAGTTTAAGTTCCAACTGTCATCTCTTATACACAACTCTAATGTATATGTTTCTTATGTTACAGCAACATGGCTGATAGATGGACGATGAGCACCAAGCACAATATATGTGCTCATCTTGATGCTACTTCCAGGAACGCTTCTGAGTTTGTTGGGATTATAGCCTTTCTACGTAGGTCGAGGATCTACAATGCTATCTCTTCTCCCTACACACCCTACAGGTCTATACAGCAGGCCTTCTAGGAAAGTGCTTCAGTTGACCGATCTATTGATCCTCACTGCATTAGGAGCTCTATCTTCGTGCAGGAGATAAAGATCACAGAAGACGATCTCAAGAGAGTTTTGGATCTAGGTGATGATGGTGCTTACCCAACCAAGTTACATCCCGTGACGGTTCGGGGATGCTTTAAGGATAAAGTATGTTGGGGATATCATTGTAGGTGTGCTCAACAAGAGCAACATGTGCCCCCAGTTCAAGTACTTGGCTAATGTTGTCCTTAAGTGCATAGCTTCAAGGAGAGGAGGATTTTATGAGCTATCAGACCAAATCCAGAACGCATTTGTTGCTCTGGTACTGAACCACCCATTTAGTTTTTCCCGCATGCTCTTCACATATCTGATCGAGAACCTGGAAGCAAAAGGCAAGGAGGGCTTCTAGATGTACCCACGTTTCCTACAGGGCTTCTATATGTACCCATGCCTTCATTCCCAAAGGAGAGAGACAATGCTTTTATACTCAAGGTGATGGATGACACGACTTTAGGTCAGATGAAGGTGTACCGAGGGAAGCAGGTGAAGCCCCCGGTCAGGAGACTGTTCGGGCATTTGGCCAGTGTAGATTAGTGGCGCCCTCTGACAAGAAGTGGCGTCACGATGACAGCAACTCCGATGTTGAGCCAATTGAGCTACCCAATGATAAAGAAGATGACGATGATGAAGACCATGATGATGGTCAAGGTTGTGATGCACCTGGTGGAACAGAGAAGGCTGCCTTCCACTAAGACTTCCTGCTTGATGAAGATGAAGAGTCTGATGATGAGCCAGTGGTTAGGACAGTTGGTAGCCGAGTTGTGGCCACCGACAAAGGGTTAGAGGCGATTGGTGGATGCCAGGTTGGGTCGAAGGGGGTTGCTACAAATGTCACTTATTCTACTTACAACCCAGACCAGCCAATCAGCTTAAGGGGAGCCTCTGTCTCCAAGGGCTCGAGGAAGAAATGAATGGCCCAACCTACGGGAAGAAGAGCAAGAGGCAAAGGATCACCCTAATCACCGCAGCTCCTACCACCACCACCACAGCTACTACCACCACTACCATACCTCCTACCACCACTACCACACCTCCCACCACCACTACCACACCTACCACCACCACTACCACACCTCCTACCACCACTACCACAGCTACCACCACTAGTCCCACCACCACTACCACAGCCACTCCACCACAATCCACTCCCATTCCTCCTCCCATCTTCACCACAACCACCACTCAACAAGCCGGGACATCTACCCAATCCCCAATGACCCATATCTCAACTCTTCCCAATATCGGTTAGAGGAACAGCTGGCCAACCTAAACCACATCGTGTTAAGGCTGATTGCTACTGATGATCTAAGAGCTACTCAGCTAAACCAACTGATGGAGGTAAATGCAGCTCAGGCCAAGTAGATTGCATAGCATAGTGAGAAGAATGCCCAGTATGAGAGGGCTTTAGGTGGAGCTCACCATGCGCTTAAGAGTCAAAATGATCTGGTGATGGCATCGGTGAAGAGGATTGAGGATCTGGAGAAGAAGAACAAGAAGATCTTGCTAAAGCTAAAGGGATCCAAGAGTGAGCCCTTAAAGATCAAAGATGGTGATGATGTTGATGATGATGATGAGCTCACTGAAGATGAATCTGAAGAAGAAGAAGATGATGATGATGAGGGAGCTTGACCGAGCGGAAAGGACAAGGAGGATGATCAAGAAGGTGATGCTGCTGCATCAGCCTCCACTCAAGTTCAGGAGAGGCGCACAAAGAGAAATCAAGATCAAGGAGCCTCGTCCTCAATTCCTCAAGCTGAAGAGACGACTGATCAAGGTAAAAATGAAGCTCAACAACAAGATAAATATGATGTCGTCCCCCTTTAGCAAATCAAGACTCAACTCACGATGATTCTTGATTTGCAAGGGATCGTCAGAAGGTCAGTGAGCTATGCTCCTGAAGAAGGAGAAATCATACATGATCTGACCGATGACCAGCTAGCCGAGATGTTCCGACTCAATCCTGATGAAATTGTCAAAGATGCTCTAGAAGTCGATGTCCTAAGTGATGAGGAGCTACAGGATGTTGATGAGATTGAGATTGAGGATGTTACAGCTGAGCACTATCTAGAGTACACTAACCCTGAAGGAAATGTTATCACCAACTTGGGTGAAACTTTTGGCAGTGCTACTTTTGAGAAGTTGGAGGAGATAGAGAAAGAGAAAGAAAAGAATAAAAGTAAAGCCCAAGCTTTAGATGCTAATGTTGACTTAAAGAAATCTGAATGGGCCGCTTGCTTTGCTGAAATAAAAGCCCAGCGCACACCACCAAAGCAAAATGCCTACACCAAACTTTACAGAGTCAAGAGACATCAAAAAGTGTCAGGAAATATTATCACGTGGGCATATTTTGAAGACTTGGAAGTCTATGCTGTTAAAAGAGAGAAGGGGATTGAGTACTTCAGATATCCGCATGATCTGAAGACTCTTCTTGGTTTTGAGCTCAACCACCTAGCATGCTTAGATCTTTTGTATGCCAACCTGAGAAAGATGTCGGGATGGTTTGAGGTTGCATTGAAGAAAGAATACCACACCAGACGGGTAGACTTCAAACCTCAACAACCTAAGAGGTTCATTCGTAAGTTTGAAGTTGATCCTTTATTTGGAAGACCGAAGGTGGTGCTGAAGTGGAGTCCCCCACGCATAATGTCAAAGATTCACTTACGGGAAATGCCTCAGGACTTCACTCCACACTTCAAATGGTGGTATTATGATTGGCGGATGGGAGAAGCGGTCATAGTTTTGAACAGAGATGGAAAGATAGATACTATCAAGGTATTCGACCCAATGTGGCTTACTAAATTTTCTGCTAAACATGGCTATACTTTATACAAGTGGCCACTGTTCTATGACACGCAAGACATTATACAAGCTCTACAGTTCCAACACGTTATACGGCTCTGCTTTGCATTTGAAATACACGCAGGAGTCCCAAGAGAGGAGAAGTACAAGAAGTTCCAAGAACATGTGAAGAATGTTAGACAATAGGGTAAACTAGGTCCAAGGGGGAGTTTGTAGATACATGATGTTCCTAGTTTATGTGCTCAAATGTAAAAGTCTTTCATGTCTTACACATGTGCAATGTAATGGTTCAATGATATATAATATGTGGTTGATGTTTATTAATGTTTAATTATTTCATATCATTATTGTGTTAACTATAATTCATATGTATGAACTTCATATATAGGTTTGAGGTTGTTGTACATAGTTCTTAGTCAATAATGATTAAATAATGTGTTCAACTTAGTCAGGTGATTATTCATGCTAATGGACCATACGCATGAATATATCATGCTTATGGACCAGTCGCATGACTGAACCAGGAGACTGGAGTCGTATGATTGAGACATAATATTGACTCAGTCACACGACTGAACCTTCAGTCGTGCGTATGACCCAATCGCATGATTCAGTCGCACGATTGAACCATGCTAATGGTTCAGTCGTATGAATGGAAATTGCAAAGCTATAAATACCACTTAATTCTTGGGAAAACGAAACTTTTGATAACACTTGAAGAACTCTTTGAGAGATTACGAATAATCATAAACCCTAGCCGTCCAGAACGTCCAAGACAGCCAATCCAACTTCAAAGTTCGATCTTGATCGATCCCTACTCATTCTTAACGTTTAGTTCAATGATTTATCGATCGGGTTATCGTTCTCACTGATTGGATCACCAATCAAATAGGACTCCCCACTATTTGATCTGGTTTCACGCAGAATCTGTTAGTACTCCGTACGTACATGGTCCTGACATATATATATATACCCAAAGTGTTCTCTCTATAATCTCTAGAACCCACTTTAGGAAAGTTTAGGGTGTAAGAGATGAATCATGGGAGTGCTACCTCCCTTTATATCTTTTGTATTGTCATGTTTAACCTAACAAATTTTACATTGGTTTTAATTTTTTGGAACTGTGAGCCTTTACACTAAAGCAGTTCATGAAAAGTAAAAGCTTGACAGTATATTTCTAATAAAGCACAGACAATGGTGTTTGGAAAGGTATTATGATTTCAAACTCAAAATTTGTGGAGATAGGGATTGATATTACAGAATCACTCGTAATGCTTGGTTGGAAAAGGTAACTTTATATTGTCTTGGTTCGACAAATGGTGTCAAGAATATTGCCTAAAAAAGACCTTTTCTATGACAACTCACTCGATTTCGTTATGTCAATGCAGTAAACCAATGATCTAACACAACCACGTAACACAATTTTCGGGACGAAAATTCTTTCAACATGGGGATAATGTGACATCCGGTAATTTTCTGTTACCAAACTCCGTTAGTTCTGTTAGGTCTTTCATACATGTGTCGTGAGCACACACTAGTTGTCATTGAACGTTGATGACTTAATAACAATGATCTGTGATGAACAATAATAATCTAATTAATAATGTTGACTATTAGTTGTGATTATCTAATTCATGAATTTATAGATTCTAAACATTATTTATGAACTTTACGTGATAAAGTGACTACGTGAAATATAATTTCCATTGTGTTTGTGATTAATTGAAAATATATATGATTATCATTATTGATTAATAATGAGTATATTTAGTAGTTAAAACCATTTTAAAAGTGTTAAAAAGATGAAGTTTTATAAAGTGTAAACAATGAGGGTTAAGTTGTAGTTACTATAAAATTAAAACTTAATAAAATTAAGCAAACCCTAGCCCTCCTTAACCACACCCATTCGTCCAAAGCCTTCTCCCATCTCCCACCTTTCGAATTTGATCAAGCACAAATCATTGATTTTGATTAGTTCAAAGTGGTTGCAAGGTGTTAGCAAGCCCAATTCTTGATTTCTGCACACCTAAAGGTTAGTTTTGATTAGTTTTTCATGGTTTTTGTTCTTGATGAACCTAATTCAAAATTGGTGATGAAAATATAAAATTGATGATTAATAGATGTTAATATGATGTTATTTAGGTTGTATGAATGTTAGATGATGTTGATTATGCAAGAAATCTATGATTTGATCATGAATTTCATACATTGCCTTAAGAGGAAACTATTTGTTCTTGGGATTCATGATTTGATGATTGTATTATGTTAGATACATTGCTTGGATGTTAGTTTACATGGTTTATGTGCAGGACCGTTTGAGGGATGGTCACTTACAACACAGCACACAATGAGGAGAGTGAGTTAGAATACTTAACAGGTCAAATAGGAAACTAGTAACCAGTAACACTTTGATACTATGAAACACAAGTAATAAAAAGACAGAACAAGAACAATATAACACAAGTTTTTGGTTTTCAAGAATGTTGTATATTGCTATCAAGTTTCTTACAAGTATTACAATGCATAAAGAAAGATACAACCTGAGATACTTTATACTACATCCTACTACCAGCCATACTTTGAAGGCCAGCCGGATACATGATCTAGACAAAAAAAAATCAATGTAGAGTCAAAAGGCTGATCGTTTTTTGACTAATGACTATGACATGCCATAGCTCACATCCTAATATATTACTAAAAGGATAAAAGTACATAAAGTAGAAAGTAATAGACTCAAGACCTCAATGTAAAGTTACCAAAAGTATGGACTTTTCACCAACTTGTGAAAGTTGGTGAGTCAACAGAGTTGCAATGGAAAGGTGGTCCAGCTTTATGATAAAGGTACATCAGATAAATCATGTACTCAAAAGTCTTTGGAAAAATCTATTTTCATGTGTTGGCTTCGGAAGACTTTGTCTTTGAAGCTTCGGAAGACTTTGTCTTTGAAGCTTCGGAAGACTTCATGTTTGGCTTCAGAAGATGTTGGTCTTGGCTTTGGAAGATTTCACACAGAATATTTTCTAACACATAGTGTGAAAGTTTCGAAGCATTCTACTTAGTACTTCTATGCATGCATGCAGGATAGACTTTGGATGTTTTGGATTATATAAGCCTTATATGAAACCTTACAAACTCCCCCTAGACTGATTCTACCAAAACATTTGAAGACTTCAGATATTGACAGTCCTTATTATGATGATGACCATAAGTTTCTTCATATGATGATCATGATCATTCAGACTCTCAAATTGTCTTCTTATCTCAAAGAGATCATGTAGAGGTAGATTGAACATGTCTTGCCATTTGTAGACATCTTTAATACCTTGATCTCTGATCACATGCCATCTTTCTGGATTAGAAGTGTAAGTCCAGTATAAGATGGGTCTTCCTGATGCCAGAGGAGCTACTTGGATTGGAGTTGGTGGAGCTTCCTCTTGTTGCATATCCTTAGGATGTTTTGACTCATCTTGAGGTTTGGAGATGGATGCCTCTTTCTTCTTCTTCTTAGACTTTGGTTTAGAAGCCATTTTTTTCTCCTTTTTGAACTTTTTGACTGAGAAGACTGGCCTGCAATACCTTGTTGATCATCCTTTTCTTTCTCAGTTAGGTCTTCCTCTCTCACAAGTTCAGATTGAGAGGGGATAGAACCCTGCTGTGGATCAGAAGACGAAGCTTGCTGAGACTCAGTAGGAGGTCCAGGTTGTGTTGTCTCAAAAGGTTCAACCTTAACCTCCACTTCTTGAGGGACCTAACTTGGTGGGGAGTGTAAGTTGACAAGTTCTCCTCTTTTAATCTTCTGCTTGATCACCCTAATGTGCTCATCCATAGTGGATAGAGACATAGGGCCAATTCTCCTTCCAGAGAACCCATATAGCTTCAAGAAGTTCATCATGCTCTACCTATCAGCAGCCTTCTTTTAGCTTTCTTGAATGATGGCTCTTGACTTTGCAGCTTCTTCCCTCAAATTCCTCTTTGTTGCCTTTTGTTATTTGAGCACTTGAAGTTCATTTTGCTTGAGATACTCAAACTCAATGTACTCAAAGGACAAGGGAAGAAGTGCAGCAACCTAGTAGAGACTTATGGCACTCAGGTAATTAATCATGTTGATCCTATTATTTTCTTTGTCTACATGAGGTTCTTGTGGAGTCACAGTCTCTTGCACAGGGCTTTCTTGAACTGGGGAGAAGGTAGGAACATGCTTATATAATATTTTCAGTGTTTTCTCTTCTTTGATCTAGAAGCAATCTTGCATCCTCTACATCCTTCCTCTCTCTTGACATTTCCATGTCAGCCAGCTTATTTAGTTGCTCTAAGGGGAGGGCAATTATCTCATCAATATCATAGTTTCTGGTCATTAAGTAGTTGATCTTGACTGCCCTCAACTCATCATTAGGAGTGTTTGGTCTGGGGGCAGCCCTGATTGCAGCTTCCATAAAGCCTGAAGACTAAGTTGAAGTATCTCCCCTTAGCTTCCTTTTCCTCTCTCTCTCTCCTCCTCAATATCCTTAGGGGTTAGAACCCTTTTTCCTTTATCACCCATAGACCTTGGTGACACAGGATGGAGAGAGCTTTGGCCTTCATTGCTTGGTGTAGCATCCAAGCTCTGGCCAAAGAAAGTTGAGATACACCTTCACAAGTAGGTGTCTCATCAAGGGAATGGATTTCTGAAGCAGTTGTAGGTGTGACAGGGCTCTTGAATTCCATCATTGGGCCTTTAGTCAAGGTTTTCTCTTTGAAGCTAATCTCAGGGTCTGCCTCAACATCTAGTTGACCAGTGACATTGACCGGTTGCCTTTGTCTCCTTCTAAGGTTGAACTCTTCAGTAATCTTGTCTTGAATCCTTTGAGCCAACTTATTAGCTTATCTGAATTGGCTTGGATTGACAAGTGGCATGTTGATAAGGTCAAGACTTTGATAGTAGTTCAAGGTCTAAAAATTGAAGACCTCTTGTTGCCCTTGAAATCTTTGAAGAATAATGGCTCTCCTGTCAGCATCATACCTCCACCCAATTATGTAGTTGGAAGTTACTTGAGGTGGGGATGACATAGCTCTTGGAATACATTCCTCAAAGAGACTTTGAATGAAGGAGTTTATAGAGTCCACATCAATGTGAACTTGAGAAAGTTGTTGAGCATGAACAATTGC
This sequence comes from Flaveria bidentis, assembly GCA_018326385.1. Taxonomy (NCBI): domain Eukaryota; kingdom Viridiplantae; phylum Streptophyta; class Magnoliopsida; order Asterales; family Asteraceae; genus Flaveria; species Flaveria bidentis. Next base: position 15,624 of record BJCM01211650.1, read on the forward strand.
AAGTGAGGATGGTGAGTCCTCAAGATCCATGCTCTGTGAAAAACTCCCAGGTTCTATGATTGTAATGGCTTTCTCCCCATTTTTGGTAGCATCACCCTCTTGCATAGGTGAGTTAGGAGTTAGGTCAATCACAACCACAGATTCTTGTATTCCTGGATGAGCTCTTCATAAAGGTCTCCCAGCTAGTTTCTCCTTGTGATAAGATATCTCAAGTTGTTGATCATTGACCCTATTTTGTAAGGTAGTCACCTAAGATTTCAAGTGACTAACCTTAGAGACTAAATAGGTGCATGTTTTTGACAATATTTGCACCTTTAGTCTCAGATTCCCCTCCTCTTCATAAGAAGATTCATTAGGGTATGAGATAAATGGACCAAAGTTCTCAGTCTCACCACCAGCATCATGTTCTTGGCTGTTGGTTTTCCTCTGCTCACTAACAACTTTAGATAGAGTGTCAGTGTGCTGAGTTGCCATGGTTAAGGTCTTAAAGATGTAGTCACTTGTAGAAGTGAAAGTCTCTTCCATATGGATCTCCTGAAAAAGGTTAGGGAGATCCACCTCAATAGTAGGTAGATGATATGGGCTAGACAGGGGAGAGTCACGATCACTCATCTCTCTTTGAGTTGGGGGAGAGTAGAGTGAGTCATGATACTCACTAAAACCCAAGTCTTCATCATCATAGAAGTCAAGGCTATGGATTGGTTAGTTGAGATCTAAAGGCTGGGGATGGTAACATTCCCCTGTAGGTTTTTCACTTGAGTGTTGAGACTTATAGTGAAGGCTTAAGGTTGTTAGGCTAATGAGCCAGCACTGATTCTTGAAGATATGGGAGTGGTTTTCTTCTCAGGGGAAATGGGAGCTCCAGTGTCCACTTCCTCCTGTCTGGGTAGTAGTATGGGGGCCTGCACAGACTGATAGCTTGTGCCCGGGGTTTGTTTGGATTTTGTTTGGTAGGTGAAGATGATTTGTGGTTGTTTTGGTGGGTGAGAGGTAGAAGGTGTGATAGGATCAATTGAGACAATCTGTAATGATTTATGTAAACAATTCAAGAGAAACACAAACAATTGTAATCAATTCAAGCAATATCAACAAATTCACAGTTCATTGATATAGCTAAGACAATTACAA
>BJCM01211652.1:0-10492 GCA_018326385.1 Flaveria bidentis
ATTCATACTTGTTATTGTTGTTGTTTTGTAATGCAATTAAACAATTATTTTGTATTCGGTTAAACAATAGTGTATTGCTCAACAACAGTGTTTTTAATGAAATGAATGGCTTTTGTTAAAATAATTTCGCCGCTTAAGCTTGTAAATTTATAATGTTTAATGTATTTAATGCTGTGAATGATCAACTGTGGGGTCTCCGAGAACGGGGCCTTACACCGGTACACCATGACGAGTTACAATCTCCTTAATGAAAAGATCCGCCAACCTCTTGGATGAATATGTCTCGGGGATCAGTAGGAAGTGAGCACTCTTCGTTAAACGATCAACTATCACCCATATGGCATCATACCCTTTCAGGGTACGCGGCAGTTTCGTAATTAAATCCATGGTGATGTGCTCCCACTTCCATTCTGTTATATCCAAAGGTTGGATCTTCCCATACGGCTTCAGATGCTTGGCCTTCACCTGTAGACAAGCAAGGCATTTACTCACATACTCCACCACGTCACGTTTCATACCCGGCCACCAATAATCTTTCTTCATGTCTTGATACATCTTTGTGGCACCTGGATGAATGGAGTATCGAGTCTTGTGAGCTTCGTCCATAATCTTCATACGTAGATCCCCATAAAGAAGAATCCACATTCGTCCAAATCAGGTTCTAACACTAAGTGTGTATTCACCCAATTCCGCAACCAGACCTCTCATTATTTCCGAGTTAAGATGATCTTCTTTCAACGCCTCATCTTGTAACTCTTTAACTCACTTCATCACATTAGAGGTCATGATTAACTGGTACGCTTTCACCCGAATCGGTTTGGGTCTCTCTTTCCGACTAAGGGCATCTTCCACCACGTTGGCTATGCCCGGATGGTAATGGATCTCGGAGTCATAATCCTTTATAAGCTCCAACCATCATCTCTGTCTCATGTTCAGGACCTTCTACTCAAAAAAGTACTTCAAGCTCTTGTGGTCGGTGAATATGGTGCACTTCGTCTCATACAGATAGTGCCTCTAAATCTTTAGCGCAAAGACCACGACTGCTAGCTCCAAGTCATGAGTAGGGTAGTTGACCTTATGAACCTTCAACTATCGGGATGCATAGGCTATAACCTTCCCACTATGCATTAACACACACCCCAACCTCGAGTAGGAAACATCAGAATAAACCACCAGATCTTCACTTCCATCGGGTAATGACAGAACATGAGCTTGAGTCAACCTTGCCTTCAATTCCTCGAACGCCTTCTCTTGAGATTGACCCCATACAAACTTCACATCTTTTTGGGTCAATTTGGTTAATGGAGAAGCGATCTTAGAAAAGTCTTGAATGAACCTCCTGTAGTAGCCTGCCAAACCCAAGAAACTACGGATCTCAGATGGTGTCTTTGGAGACTTCCATTGCATCACCGCCTCCACATTTGCCAGGTCCACCATAATACCATCAGGATTCACCACATGACCTAAGAATTGAACCTCGCGCAACCAGAACGCGTACTTGGAGAACTTGGCGTACAACTTCTCCTTTCTCAATGTCTCCAAAACTCCCGAATGTGACTGGCATGCTCAATCTCGCTCTTCGAATAAATTAGAATATCATCAATAAACACAATAAATTATTTATCCAACATTGGCCGACACACTCGATTCATTAGATCCATAAAAGCAGGTGGCGCGTTGCTCAAACCAAATGACATAACAAGGAATTCGTAGTGACCATAACGCGTGTGAAAAGCTATTTTAGGGACATCCTACTCTTTTACCTTCAGCTGATGGTAGCCCGATCGAAGATCTATCCTTGAGAACCAACTTGCAACTTGGAGCTGATCAAAAAAATCATCAATCCGCGGTAAGGGGTATCGGTTCTTTCACGAATAAGACCAAAGCACCCCAGGGAGAGATACGATGTCTAATAAACCCCTTATCAAGCAGCTGATGCATTTGCTCCATCAATTCTTTCATCTCAGTAGGAGCCAGCCGATATGGTGCCTTGGCAACAGGTTGGGCACCTGGTTTCAAATCGATCTGGAATTCGATCTCACGGTCATGTGGCACTCCCTGTAAGTCTTCGAGAAACACATCTGGAAAGTCACACACAACCGGGACATCAAACAGTTGTGGTGTTGGCGTATCCACGTCCTTTACATAGGCCAAGTAGGCACTACATCCACGCCTCATGCACTTTCCCGCCACCACCATTGAAATTACCTTTGGGATCGTCATGATCCAATCCCAATAAATTGTTACCGAACTCCCATCAGGCGTTGTCAAACCAATCATCTTCTTGCGGCACACAATATTCGCCTCAAAGTCTTGTAACCAATCCATCCCAAGCACCAAATCAAAACCACCTAAGGTCATCACGAATGGTCTAACCGGAAACTTATGACCTTCTAATTCCACATCACATTCTTCTATCACCTCAGAGATTCTAGTATACTTACCTATGGTGGTTTCTACATCAAAGGGCGCATCAACACGTCTACCACTAACAGGAAGCTTAGCACATAAAGCATCAGAAATAAAACTTTTACTAGCACCAGAATCGAATAACACAGAAGCTAAATTTTGGTTCACTAGAAACATACCAGACACAACATCAGGGTCCGTTCTAGCCTCCTCCTGTTTCATAGTGAATGCCCTGGTGCTAGCCCTCAGTCCTTCACCTATAGTCTTCTTCACTCCCGAACCTTCAGCCCTCGGCTTCTTACAGTCTCTACTCATGTGGCCCTCAGCGGCATAGTTAAAACATTTCCCTGCCTTGCATTCCCTCACCATATGACCAGGTTTCCCACATTTGAAGCACACATTCAATCCCAACCTACATTCACCGGTGTGCTCCTTTCCACACTTGCCACACCCCTTTACTCCCGCACCGAATGTGACCACACATCGGTCATCCACCCGTGCCTTCTTGTTACCGGTCGAGGCATCACCCCGACTAAACCTTTTCCTCTTCTAACTTCGATCACCACCGCCCCTCTTGCCTGCCTCAGCTACTACCACCTCTCTCTCATCATATAACCTTCCTGCCAGATCAACCGCTGACCTAAACGTGCTCGGTCGGGCAGCGATCATGTGCCTGCGAATATCCGCTGGCAAACCCTGAATGTACCTCTTAATCTTTCGTGACAAGGGCGTCACTTGGTCCGGCACCAGATGTGCCATTTCATTGAATTTGGTGGTGTACTGCTGATGTGTCATGGTTCCCACCTCTAGCTGCAGAAACTCTCTCTCAACTTTGTCCATTTCTTTATGAGGACAAAACTCCTCAATCACCAACTTCTTCAGTTCGGACCATCTCATTCTCCTAATTGCTCGACTACCCTCGGCTTGGACTATATTGTCCCACCAGCACAGAGCCGAGTCCACAAACGAGTGGGCAGCAAATTTCATCTTTTGATCCTCTCGGCACTCGCTGATATTTAAAACAACTTCCATTTCTCTCACCCATCGCTGAGCCACAGCAGCGGTGCCGTTACCGTCCAGCGCAGGCTCTTCTTCTTCCTCCTCTTCATCATCATAGAGAACCGTTTCAAGCTTCGGTTGCTCCCGTCCTCCCGAAGACTGGTTTCTCTCCTTTCTTTCCCCTTCTCGTACAGCCTTGATAACTTCGGTCACCACAGACGGTAAGTTGTATGCATGACCTGATGAACTTCTTCCACAACCGCCTCTTTTACTGAGGCTCTCAGATTGGCGCTCTCATCGCCACCCTCCGGATGGGGGGTCTCGGGTTGTTCATGAACCACCTTTTCCACTCTGGGTCTTCCCCTCTTGGGTCGCGGTTAAGCACCACAACCTCTACCACGTGAAGCTTTAGAAGAGCTACCACCGGCCATTCACACGCACATTGAAAGATTCAAACACCAACACGGACATTCAAGGAAACAGGTCAGTTTATGTCAAGTATAGTAAGTCCCTAATTACAGTGGCCAGTTGTAATTAGCCACTTACTTTACTCTTCACACCCCGAGCATTACCTATCCTGACTATATCAGTAACTAAATCTACAAACAACACATAACCACCTAACATGTGCACATAATACCAGTTAACATTAAGAAAATACCTATGGCACGCAGCTACTCAGACTGGCATCCATTCCCTTTCCATCCCATTCTCAGTTTAAGTTAAGGTTTATTTTGAAAATTTACCCGTTTCACTTAAACTTTGGCTATGATACTAACTTGTAAGGACCCGTTTCCGGGATGCTCACAGCTGGTCAATCATTGCTTATAAAACCCATAATTACATTTAACTTTTATAAAACATCACATCAGAATCATCAAAATAGACATCTCATATTATTATAAAAGCTTTTGCAAAACAATACATCGTTATCAAGTTAAAAAATACATGTTGCATTACATAACAAAAGCATTATAAAAATAGATGCCATCCAAAAGAGCTGAGTAGCCGCCTCGTGCCATACTCAGCAACATCACCTGCTAACTGGAAACACATAAAAGTCAGCGTTGCTGAGTGAGTTCTAGTTTTATAATAAAACATACTTTTCTTTCATTAAAACCGTTCTTTACTTTTACATGTAATCATACATCATACATACACATAGATAATATCATTATTATCTTCATCATTCGTTCATTAACTTCCGTTCATTCGTCATTAATCTTTACTTTCATTCGGACCAATGCCATGTGCTTCACCCCACCGTCATGCATAAAGCCGGTATTGGGCCTGAGGTCTTTCATAGACCCCGAACATTATGCATGAAGCTGACTCCAGTACCTGAGGCAAGCAGCAAGGGTCCCATACATATGGTCAATCACAAGGATTGGACCCCTGTGTGCATCCTTCTGGGGTAATCAACCCGCACACAGTTGAGCTAACACCCTTCATTGGGTGTGAACCTCCATACATATGCTTAATCACACAGATTAAGCCCCAGTGTGTATCCTTCTGGGGTAGCTTACCCGCACACCCTTCATTGGGTGTGAACCTCCATACATTTGCTTGCAAGACTTTCATACGTTCGTTCATTCATTAATGCATGCATTCTTTCATTTCGTTGATCTTTTCATTATCTTCCACTTTGTGTTACATAATACTTTCAATTCATTTGTTAACATACAAAGCAAACCATGGGAAGACAATCATAAAAAGCAAGGAACATAATAAATATACAACATCATCATACGAGGCATAAATCATACATACATAACAACATGCATAAGCAACAATCTTACATCAACGTACATGCCCCACATGCCATCTATGACCTCAAAAGTCAACTTACATGAACCCCCGGGAACCTTCCACGTCAAAACTTACATCTGCACTTTCCCCCGAAAGTCAGTAAATAAACTATGTTCCCTCGAGTACACCAGCCCTACTTGGGCGTATGGGCACCCTTCAGTCGCATGGCCTCCCAGGCGACTGAACACTTAGGTGAATGGACATCAGGAGAATGAACCCTATGCGAATGGACCAATGCGGATGAACACTAATGCGGACGGACACCATGGGCGACTGAACCCAATGCGGATGAGTACTCAGGCGTATGGACCTCGGTCGCATGACCCCCATACAAATGAACCTCACGCACGACTCATGAGTGTATGGACTCCAATCGCATGACTCGCATGCGAATGAACCTCAGTCGCATGCCATTCGATCGCGTAGCCCTAGCTGATGCAGAATGCAATTCATCTCGAACCCAATATGCGATTTTCGGCCTCCAAGCCCTCCTAAACTTGTTCTAAGCCCAAATCAACCATCCTAAACCTTATGAACACATACCACACACACACACTTCAAAAAAGGGTTTTACTATGTGTTCTAGCCCCAAATCAGTTGAAAACGTGTAAAAGAGGGGTCCTAGAACTCACACAAACAACATCGTCAAGTAGAGCTTCAACCCAACCCACTACACTTCAACTTTTGTGCTTGAATTCAAGATAACCGAAGCTTTTTCCCCTTTTTCTCCCCTTCTTCTCTCTATGGCTAAATTTTGTGAGTGTGGGGGAAGAGAGTGGGTTGTCCTCCCCTCTTAATCCCCCACTCTTCCAATCTTTCTCCCTTTTTGGAAAATTTGGTCCCTCGACTGTGGACTTTATTTTTTTTCTTTCGTCGGCTTCAAAGAAAATATCCGGGTGTTACAATTTATCTGGTATATCATTGAGTTGTCTGTATGGTCCTTTATTCATAACTATTTAACTACGGTATTGGATCCGACAAACAGGTATTTATAGTACTGGGCTGATACCCCCTACCGTTTTTTGTTAGTGTACTAGTTAGGACTGACAGTGGCCAGGTTTGGGACCTAGGGTGAATATGTTCCAACAAGTTTTGTGTGTACGTCGTAGGTTTAGTTGTGATGCTCATGTTTACATGTGATAGTACTTGCTCATAACTGTATCTACTCATGTCTTACCAAACTATTACACAGCCTCAAGTTTTGTTTATATTTAAACCTGCAAACTCACCAACAATATGTTGACCCTTTTGAGCATATCTTTTCAGGTAACAATCTTTGAGGATAGTTAGGGATGTTGCCTTAGCGACGACCTTAGGATTGCATTATTTAAATTTATTGGATGTCTTTAACAATTGCATTGACTTTTATTTGTTATTCACATTATGTTCACTTGTTCCCGGGTTGTGGGATTTATACTTAATCGTTTGTATGAATATTTTGTCGTGGAATTGACTAACTGCGACACAAGTCTCCATTTGTGTTGAGTGACGACATGACACGTTGACTTTCATCATTTATTGCATCTCTATTAATTAACCATGTGTTATGACGATCTCGTCTGTGTTTCCACTATAAACGGGAGTGTGACATGTAAACCGTGTGTCTCTATAAGAGACGATCAAAACCTACACACCATGGAAAGAAACTATTTCATTAATGAACAACTCAATAGTCGCTCCGAGTTATACATATCCCGGATCGGTAAAAACTTAGCACACTTCGTCAGCGTGTCTATTAGGACCCATATGGCATCATAACCTTTAGTTGTACAAGGTAGCTTTGTTATGAAGTCTATAGTAACATGCTCCTATTTTCATTCAGGAATTTCCAAAGGTTGGATCTTCTTGTATGGCTTCTGATGCTCTGCTTTAACTTGTAAACAAGTCAAGCACTTCTCTATATATCTTATTACATCGACTTTCATTCCCAGCTACCAATAACTCTTCTTTAGATTTTCGTACATCTTTGCGGTTCCTGGATGAATCGAGTAGCAAGTCTTATGGGCTTCATCAAACACTTTCTCCCGCAGACCTCTGCGACGGGGAATCCATATACGCCCAAATTTGATTTTGACACCATTAGTGTTTTCTTCCAGATTCGCGACCTACCCTTTCATTCTCTCTTTGTTCACATGCTTGGCCATTAGAGCTTATTTTTATGCTTCACAAATTTGTTTTATCAGATTAAGAGTCACAAACAACTTATATGATCTCACCGAAATCGGTTCAAGATTTTCCTTACGGCTTAGGGCATCTGCCACGACATTAGATTTACCCGGATGATAATGAATCTCACAGTTATAGACTTTTATAAGATCCAACCATCATCTGTGTCTCATTTTGAGATATTTCTACTCGAATAAATACTTAGGCTTTTGTGACCTAAGAAAATCATGCATTTAACACCATATAAATAATGTCTCTATCTTTAACGCAAATACCACAACAACCAGCTTCAGATCGTGGGTAGGGTAACTCACCTCGTGAATCTTTAACTGTTAGGAAGTGCACACTATACCTTACCCCGTTACATAAAGACGCACCCTAGTCCTTGATAAGAAGCATCAGAATAAACAACCAACTCTTCATTCCCTTCTGGCAGTGTCAACACATAAAATAAAATTTTACTTATTATAATTCCTAATTTTAATTATTTTTTTATTTATAAAAATGTTAGTTTTCAAAAACACTAATATTAAAATATTTGTATATTTAAAAAAGTCTGATATTTTGGAGAAAATATTTTATTTTACAAAATTTAATTGTTTCTTTAGAATAATATTAATAAGGAATCTCTTTTTTAGTTTACAAAAAACTATTTTAATTAGTATAACTATTTTATAGGAGAAGGAAACGAGAAAATTTTGATGAGAAGAAATTCGATGCTATCACATGTCTCCCTAGTTATTTTACTATTGTGTATATATAAATATATATATATATATATATATATATATATATATATATATATCGGAAATGTTGTTAATCTCCATACACCAACCAATATTAGATTTAAGTAAGATTAGTTATATTATTTGGGGTTATTGGATTATAATAATCCTAACTTTTGTTTTTGACCAAGATTAAACTCAAATCAAGTAATGTTTACAGACGCATCCAACTTTAAATTTATTTTCGTTCAACGTTCCCTTACTAATTGATAGTTAACATTCATTAGTTTTTATGAAATAGAGTCAACTTTAAGCTATTTTTAACTCCGCCGCTGCCCTGCCTCTATTAGGTTCATTTTTCGGTGTCTAGCCTTTATCATCACCAAAAATCTATCTTCAACGAGTCTATTGGATTAGATCAAGAGGTAAGGATTGATGGATTTCATGGTGTAGAAGTTTTATATTGACATACATAATGGTTGATTTAACTTTCTGTTTAGTGTTATAGTTATATAAGTAGTCCACATCATCAAAAAAACTAATGGTGTTAACTCTCAGTTAATCAGAGATCATTGAAGGAAAATAAACTAAAGTTAAGAGTGTCTTTAAACATTTTTAGAGTTGTGATTAATCTTTGCCAATAAATGAATGTTGAAATTATTAAAACTTAATAAGCCCTATTACTTATAGCATTTCCAACGGATGCTCGTCTCCACATAAACATCTATACAGATTGCTCTTATCGGAATTTTTTTTTGAAAATAGGGTTTCTTTAGACTAGGTGTTGACAAGAGGGGAAAATCTTGTCGGATTTTGACTTAAAGGGTCCCCACCCCTGGCAGGGACGGGTTCTAGCATGCATGTGGTCCGGTCCCAAGTTTGATGTGATGTGACTTTTCTCCTATGACTTCTTTTGTTTGATGTGATGTGACGAGCCCGAGAGACCACACCCTTGTAAAGGACAGGTTCTCTAAAAATTCTGAACCTCACGATTTACTTACCACCTACGATCCAACGGTTAGAAAAATGCAGAAGAACACGCCCTTGGCTGGGGCGGTTTCTGGATTTTTGACCGAATTCAAACCTAACCCCATTTATTCCTTTCACTAGCTTCGCCTATTTATTTGTTACGCTTCTCACAATTCGTTCAAGTTATTCTTAATCCATTTCTCACTATTTTTGCCAACCTAACTTTTCTATAATTTTATTCTTCATTTCAAATATCAAAATGAGCTGGAGAATTACACCAAGTCCACTAAATAACAAATTGTTATTTCTAAGTGGTCAACATAGAGCTGATTATTATTTTCGAGATCCAAAAAGCGATGAAGGAATTTTACGTGTTAGACGAGGTGATAAAGCTTTTTGGGATTACATTGAGGAAGTGCCTATCCCTGAAAATATTATGAGATATATAAGGTTGGTTAATTTTGCGGGTGTGATCGAGTGTGGTTATCGCAAACTTGATTGTGCTCTTATCTCAGCTTTGGTGGAGAGATGGAGGCCGGAGACACATACATTTCATTTACCGGTTGGCGAAACCATAGTAACCCTTCAAGATGTACAAGTTTTGTGGGGTTTTTTGGTTGAAGCTGATGTTGTTTCTGGCATTGAGTATGCTATAAATGCATCTGAAATTATAATGAGGTTTGAGTATTTAACCGGTTGTACACTCGCTACAAACGCTGTAAATGGTTATAAGTTAAACCTAAGGTTTATTTTAAATGAAACAATAAAACCATTCCCTGATAATACCACTGATTTTCAGTGTATCCAACGAGCTAGATTAATTTTATTTTTTATGATTGGTGACACTTTATTTCCTGATACTTCTAGCAACTGGGTGCACATAAATTATTTAAGTCATATTGAAAACTTAAATAACTGTGGTAGACTTAGTTGGGGAAATGCAGTTTTAACATTTTTGTATAGACAGTTATGTAAGGCAACGAGTGTCACAAATCGAGAAGTTGGTGGACCTTTATTCTTGTTGCAATTATGGGCATGGGAAAGATTACCTTCTATGTGTCCCAAGAATACAAGATCTATTGATTTCAGGTTACCATATGGTGCACGGTATGTTAAAAAGACTTATGTATTGATTATTTATCTATAATCTTATATTTTTATAGTTAACCTGATATATTCGAAAACTTGATTACAGATGGAATGGTGAACTTAGTTATGTAAACATCACTCCGCACTATTTGAGTGCGTATCGATCTCAGCTGCATTCGTTATGCGAGGCCATGGTATAATATTAATATGATATTATTTTGTATATATTAACATCGTTTAAACATATTAATTCATATTTTTATACCAGTTTAATTGGAGGCCTTATGATAATATTATCCACCTTCTACCTGATATCTACACAAGTG
>BJCM01211658.1:0-13663 GCA_018326385.1 Flaveria bidentis
TTTTAACATGTTTCAGGTTTGATACTTGAGGATTCTCTTCGTGCTCATATAAGACTTTGATCTAATTTAACTAAATATTTTATTTCTTGGTTTGAACTTTTGTATTGTATGGATTTGGATTTATTTGTCTTGTAATGTTCAATGAATAATGATATTTAATATTATTACAACTTATTTAGTTCCTGGTGCTGTGAACAATCGTTTCACATTCGTCCGCCCCGATGATTCCGTCGTCGGTCGGGGTGTGACATTTAATACTTCAGAAGATTTGACAACTTCGGAAGTTTTAGAGACTGACCCTTTGGAAGATCTTGCTTTCAATACAATAAGCTTTAGTGCTTTGGAAGTATTCCTTTCTTTCATGACCAAATTATCTTATGAATGCAAGTATTCACTTGTCTTTATTTCTATTTTGGAGCTTCCAAAAGGAAGAGATTTTCCTTCCGAAGCTTTCTTCTTCTTCTTAGAAGTCTTCTTGTAGGTCATATAGATAGTACTTTCTTCTTCCTTGGAAGATCTTATGATCTTGACCTTGTAATCATATTGATTCTTAATTTATAGAATGACGTTTTTCAAGATTTCATGGGTCTCATCCTTAGTTCTAAGAAATAAGGCCTAAGTGTATCTTATGAAATCATTAGTGATCACAAGGCAATATGAAGTTCTATCTAAACTCATTACATGTATGGGGCCAAAGAGATCCATGTGTAACAAGTGTAAGGGAGTAGTGATGAAGTTCATTTCCATTGGCTTGCGAGACACTTTTTGTTGCTTCCCTTTTAGACATGCAACACAATGGTCATCATTTGTAAACTCTTTCTTTGGCATTCCAGTTACCAAATAATTTTTAATTAATTTATCCATATTCTTAAAGTTTACATCACATATTATTATGTGAAATGAAAGACTCATCACTATTGGCTTTAGAGAGAAAGCAAGTAACTTTTCCTCCAGGTGAGATTTCTTGCATTTCCATCTTGTATATGTTCCTTCTCCTGGGGCTCTAAGCAAGTTATGTTCTTAAGGAATGATCACCACGAGCTTGAGACTGAGTTATGATGTTGATAGTGTGTGTTGATTGCCCATGCACCTGGAAATGGCCCATGCGCCTAGAATTGGCCCATGCTCCCAACTTTCGAATTTGCCTAAGTGTCCTCCATGCACCCAAAAACCCATGCGCTTGAATAGTATTCATGCGCCTAGAATACGCTGAAATTTGTCTAAGTGTCCATTCGCCTAGATTGCCCATGCGCCTAAGCACTCATGCGGCTGCATAGTGCTCATACGCCTAGAAATGCCTAGAATGACTAAGTGTTGGGTCATGCGGCCCAATAGTGCCCATGCGCCCAGAACTTTTCCCATGCGCCTAAGTGTTCCCATGTGTCCAGAAAGCCATGCGCCTAAGACCTAAAATATTTTTCTAAAATTTGGGGAAATGTAAGGTGTAGGCTTTGACTTGGGAGGTTTCTGGGGATAATGTAAGTTGATTTTATGATATCATATGTGATGTGATGATGCTATATATGGTTATGTTTTGTTATGTTCCTTGCTATGTATGTTTATTTTCCGTGGCTTTGCGTGGTATGATTAATATCAATGAACGTAAAGTAGTATGTAATAAAAAGCGGAAGATAATAAAAAGAGGAACATAAAGAATGAATGAATGCATGTATTAATGAATGAATGAATGAAGTAATGAACAGTCTTGCAAGCAATGTATGGAGGTTCACACCCAATGAAGAGTGTTAGCTTAAGTGTGTGCGGGTTAGCTACCTAGGAAGGATGCACAGTGGGGTCTAATCTTTGTGATTGACAATATGTATGGGACCCTTGCCGCTTGCCCTAGGTACTGGAGTTAGCTTCGTGCACAATGTTCGAGGTCTATGATAGACCTCAGGCCCAGTAACCAGCTTCGTGCACAATATTCAGGGTATAACACATAACATTGGTTCGGAATGAAAGATGAATGATAATGATGAGTGTACTTGCCCTAGGCCCAAGGGTCAGCTTCGTGCACAATGTTGGGGTACAGTACATGTCATCGGAAGTTAATGAATGTACGTAAGGTACGGCAAGAAAGATAACGAATGATAAAGATAACGTACGATGATGAATGAACGAAAGTTAACAAATGGTGATGAAAGATAATAATAAATTATTATCTATGTGTATGTATGATGCATGATCGCATGTGAAAGTAAATAAAAAATGGTTTTAAACAAATGAAAAGTATTTTATTTTTACAAAACTAGAGCTCACTTAGCAACACCGACTTTTATATGCTTCTAGATGGCAGGTAATTGTTGCTGAGGATTACACGGGACGGCTACTTGGCATTTTTGGATGACATCCATTTATTTAAATTATAATGTTTTTGTGATATAATGCAACGAGTATTATTCTGTACCTTGTCAACGATGTATTATTTTTCAAAAGCAAATATATATTTAAATGAAATGGTTTGTTTAAAAGATTTCCGTTGTAATATTTTAGTCAAGTTAATATATATGTTGTATGTTTTATGTGCGATGATTGACCAGCTGTAAGCATCCCACGATCAAAGGGACCACTATCTAGGCTAGCTGGGGGCGGAAGAACGAGGCCTTACATTTTAAAAGTTCTTTGAGACTAAAATGATGGGAAATTAATTTAAAATTAAAAATAAAAATTACAAAGTAAAAAATAAATAAAAAGGTCAAAAACTCAAAGTATTGGTCAAAAAGTCAAGGTATTAGTCAAAATTTAAAGTTTGACCAAATATTGAAAGTTTTCATGAAGAACGGTAAGAATGGTAAAAATTAGGGTTTGAGTGAATTTTTTGAAAAATTTCAAGTGTTAGACATATGGAAAGGTCATACACTTGAATATTGTTAATAAGTCTAAGTCAGGAGTATGATGAAATTTCATGATTTTGTACAAGTGTTGGGGGTTTTCTGTTAACCTTAATGCGTCTAAACAGTTGTCATAAGTTTGAAATTTTGGTTCAAGTGTTGGGCGTTTTTTACAAACCTCATGCGCCTAAAAAGTGCTAGACTTTTCATGTTGAAAATAAACCAAGTGTAAAGCTCATGCGCCTAAACCGTTCTCATATGAATTGAGGGTTCATGCATTTGTCTAAGTGTTAGACGTTTCAGGATAGGTCATGCGCCTGAATAGTGATCATGCGCTTGAACACTGCTCATGCGCCTAATTTATTAGACAAAAGTTGATAAAGTTTAACTCATGCGCCTAGGGCACATACGTCCAAACAGTAATCATGCGTCTACACAGTGCTTGTTAGGACTGTGTATGTACGGAGTACTAACTGATTATCCATGAAACCATATCAAATAGTGTGGAATCCTATTTGATTGGCAATCCAATTAGTGAGAACGCAATCCCGATCAATCTAACGATTAAAGAAACGTTAAGAACGAGTAGAAAAAGATCAGATGCGAACTATGAACTTGGAATAGGCTTTCTGGATGCACTGGACGGCTAGGTTATGAGTATGTGTCAAAAGTATCGTTTTTCCACGAATTAAGTGGTATTTATAGGTTTGCAGTCTTCATTCGTGCGACTGAATCATTAACATGGTTTAGTCGTGCGACCGACCCATGCGACTGAATCATATGCACGACTGAAAGTTCAGTCGTGTGACTGAGTCAATCTCATGTCTCACTCGTACGACTGATCCAGTCGTCTGGTTCAGTCCTGCGACTGGTTCATTAGCATGATGTATTCATGCGTATGGTCCATAAGTGTGGTCCACTAGCATGAATCATCATATACCAACTTCAAAATTATATAATAAGTTTATATATATGAATAATATATAAGTAAACATCAAAGCACAAATCATATATTATTGCATTGTTTCATTACACATATATAAGCCATGATAGACTTCTACATTAAGCATATAAACTAGGGACATATGTATCAACAAACTCCCCCTTAGACCTAGTTTACTCTCAAGTCTGACATCCTTCATATGCTCCTCAAACCTCTTGTACTTCTCCTCTCTTGTGACTCTTGCGTGTATTTCAAACGCAAAGCAGAGCCGTATCACATTCCGGAATTGGAGAGCTTGTACAATATCCTAGGCGTCATAGAATAATGGTCACATGTATAAAGTGTAGACATCTTCAGCTGATAAGTTGGTAAGCCACATTGGATCAAATACCCTGATAGTTTCCATTTTGCCCTCTCTGTTTAGAACTATGACCGCTTCACCCGTCCTCCAGTCATAATACCACCATTTGAAATGTGGAGTGAAGTCCTGAGGCATTACCCGTAAGGGAATCTTTAACATCGTGCGCGGGGGACTCCACTTCAACACTACTTTAGGCTTTCTAGATATAGGATCCACTTCAGACTTGTGAATAAACCTTTTCGGTTGTTGAGGTCTGAAGTTCACCCATCTGGTGTGGTATTCCTTCTTTAATTCCGACTCAAACCAACCTGACATCTTTCTAGGATTAGCATACAACAGATTTAAGCATGCCAGTTGGTTGAGCTCAAAGCCTGGGAGAGTCTTCAGATCATGAGGATACCTGAAGTACTCTATTCCCTTCTCCCTTTTTACAGCATAAACGTTCCTGTCTTCAAAATACGCCCATGCTATGATCTTGCTAGACACCTTGTGATGTTTCTTGACTTTGTAGAGTTTGGTGTAGGCATTTTGCTTTGGAGCTGTGCACTGGGCTCTTATTTCAGCAAAACAAGCTTCCCATTCAACCTTCTTTATGTCAACATCAGCATCCGAGGCTTTGGCTTGGCTTACATCCTTATTTTTTTCTTTCTCCATCTCATCCAGTTTTTCAAATGTAGCACTGCCGAGAGTGTCACCCATGTTGGGGATCACATTTCCCTCTTGGTCAGTGTACTCTGGATAGTGGTCAAACGTGACATCCTCTATCTCTATTTCATCGACATCTTTCAGCTCATCATCAGTTATAACATTGACCTTTGGAGCGTCTTTGATTAGCTCGTCAGGATTTAGTCCGAACATCTCAACAAGTTACTCGTCGGTTATATCGTGTATAATTTCTCCTTCTTCGGGAGTGTAGCTCACTGACCTTCTCACAATCCCTTGCAAATCAAGAATCATTGTGAATTGAGACTTGATTTGCTAAAGGGGAGCAATATCATATTCATCTTGCTATGAAATTTTATCTGCTTGATTTAAATATTAACACATCAATCATTAGTAGTTAATCAAGACATTTAAACATAGATAAACATAGATAATCATAAATTTCATTAATGTAATATACGAATCAAGTACAAAAGTTTTTTAAATACAAAACATCTAATCTTTACTTTTATCTTGATTGGTTAATTCTTCAGCTGGAGGAGCTGAAGACGAGGTTGCTTGATCTTGAGTTCTCTTAGAACGCCTCTCTTGAGCCTGAGTAGAAGCTGATGCAGCTGCATCACCTTCTTCGTCATCATCATCCCCTTTCTCCTTTCCACTCTGTCCTTCATCATCACCCTCATCTTCTTCACCCGAATCATCATCATCATCATCATCATCATCATCATCATCATCATTATGATCATCTTCTTCCTTGATCTTTAAAGGCTCATCTTTAGATCCTTTAAGCCTTAGCTTAATCTTCTTGTTCTTTCTCTCTAGCTCCTTTATCCTCTGAACAGAATGTGCATTCTGTTCCTGGAGCTGTGTAATATGCTAAGCTTGAGCAACATTGAGCTCCATAAGCTGGTTGAGCTGTGCAGCTGTTTGCTCATCGGTGGCAAGCAGCTGTACCACCATCGGGTTGAGGTTGGCTAGCTGTTCCTCTAACCTGATAGAGGGTAGAGTGGTTCCATGGCTCATTGGGACTTGAGCAGATGTCCCGGCTCGTTGAGTGATGGTAGTGGTGGTGGATGTGGTGAATATGGGAGGTGGAATAGGAGTGGATGGTGAAGGGGTGGCTATGGTAGTGGTGGTAGGAGGTGTGGTAGTGGTGGTAGGAGGTGTGGTAGTGGTGGTAGGAGGTGTGGTAGTGGTGGTGGTAGGTGCGGTAGTGGTGGTGGTAGCTGTGGTAGAGGTGGTGGATGTGGTGGTAATTAGGGTAATCCTCCTCCTCTTGCTCTTCATGCCATGGGGCTGAGCCAACCACTTTTTCCTCGAGCCCTTAGAAAAGGATGCTCCCCCTGGACTGATAGGCTGGTCAGGGATGTATGATGGATCAGTAGAAGCAGTAGCAATACCCTTGGACTCACCCTGGCGTCCACCAACTGCCGCAATCCCTCTCTCAGTGGCAACAACCTTACTGCTCACTGTCCTTACTAGCGACTCCTCATCTGACTCTTCCTCCTCATCTGGCAGGAAGTCTTAATGGAATGCAACCCTCTCAGTTCCACCCTGAGTGGATGGTGGAGATGATATATCAGTGGCAGTGGCCCTCGATGGAGTGGGGCCTGCATCTCCATCATCTTCACTGTCATCGTCATGGTCATCGTCAGTGGGTAAAACTATAGGCTCAATATTTGAATCACTATCATCGTGATGCCACTTCTTACGAGCGGGTGCCACGTAGTCTTCCTAGGCCAGATGCCCAAACAATCTTCTCATCGGGGGCTTCCCCTGCTTGCCCCGGTACACCTTCATCCTCCCAAGCGTCGTATCATCCATAACCTCAAGAGTGACAGGATCATCTCTCTCCTTTGGCAGCAAAGGAAGCTTTTGACCAATGATCATCTGTAGAAAACGATGGTACATACAGGAGCCTTCCTTGCCCTTGGCCTCTATATTCTCTACCATATACGTGAAGATCATTCGAGAGAAACTAAACGGATGGTTCGGTACCTGAGCAAAGTATGCATTCTGGATTTGATCAGACATCTCATCAAAGCCACCTTTCCGCTAGGCTATGCACTTGAGGAGCACATGGGCCAAGTACTTGAACTGGGGTCACAGGTTGCTCTTGTTGAACACACTAGCATTAATGTCCCCAGCGTACTTGATTCGAAGAAAACATCCCCGAACCGTCAGGGGATGCAGCCTGGTTGGGCAGTCACCATCCTCACCCAACTCCAAAACCCTCCTGCAGGACAGGTGAAGGGCGGTCAAATACAACACAACAACACAAAGAGGAGAGTAACTGAACTTAATCAAATAGTGCACTGGATTAACCACAATATATGATACTAAGAACATAAGTAATTTACTAAGAGATAGAACAAGAGAACAAGATACACAAGTGTATGGTTTTCAAGAATGCAGTATATTGCTTTCTCAAGTTCTATTACAAATGTTACAAAGCATAAAGGAAAGTTACAAGAACATGAGAAACTTATACTACATCCTACAGCCGGCCATACTATGAAAGCCAGCTGGATACAATTGACTAGACACAAAACAAAATCAATTGTAGAGTCAAAAGGTAGATTGCCTTTTGACTAGTGACTATGACATGCCATAGCTCACATCCTTATCTATTACAAAAAGGATAAAGTACGTAAAGTAGAAAGTTTTAGACTCAAGACCTCAATGTACAGTTACCAAAAGCATGGATCTTTTCACCAACTCATGTAAGTTGGTGACTTTACAGAGATGCAGTGGAAAGGGGTCCAACTTTATGGAACAGTACATCAGATAAAGCATGTTGTTAAAAGTCTTCGAAAGAAATCTTTCTTCAAGTGTTGAGCTTCGGAAGACTTTTTCTCTGAAGCTTTGGAAGACTTCATCTTTGGCTTTGAAAGATATTGGTTTTGGCTTCGGAAGATTTGACACTTAGAATATTTCTGTTGCATGTGCAAAACTTCTAAAGCATTCTTCTTCAATGCACTTGTGCAACATGCAGGATAGACTTTAGATGTTTGGGTTGCATAAGCCTCTTGATATATTCTCTACACCTCCTCAGATCATCCTCGCTGATCTCAATATCTTGACCAAAAATAGAGCTCAGAATGCGATGAGGCTCAATGGACTTGTCTACTATAGCGCTTTCCCATAAAGCCTGCTGAATCGATCTATATGGTGTGCATGGTGTAGATATGGCCTTGAAGATCCTCGATCTGCGCAGAAATGCAATAATCCCAGTGAACTCAAAAACATTCCGGGATGTGGCAAAAAGATAAGCACAGATGTTGTGCTTTGTTCTCATAGTCCATTTGCTAGCCATGTTTCTGTAACACAAGATACATACACGTTAGAATTTGTGTAATGGATGACATTTGAATTTTAATGAACTTGAATCATTTTGTTTAGTCGTGTGAATGGAGAATGCGACTGATTGTTAGTCGTGTGATTGAGTTCAGTCGTACGATTGAGCCTGCGACTGAGCTTAGTCGTATGTTATCCCATGAGGTTGAACCAGTCGTGCGACTAAACTCATACACATGGTTCATTTGTGCGATTGAGTCATACGCCCAGCTCATTCGTGCGATTGAAGTTCATCAGCATGTCCATTCACATAAGTCTTTGTTCGACACTTAAAATTCAGTTCTTGGTCTAAACTTGATGTTAAATGTTGAGTTTAGGCCCATTACACTCGGAGACATTCAAAATAACACCTAATACTATTTAAATCAATGATTAAGTCCATTATAGTGGTTTATTTTGAATAATTTGTTTAAGTTATTGTTTTGAGAAATTTTGGTCATTAGGGCTTGATAAAACCAGACATTGAAGTCGATTTTCGTCTCACATTACCTGTGGATGTAGAGAGTACATGTTAGAATCACAAACACGATGCTAAATCAATAAAATGAAATTTTGGCAGAGTAACGGTGCTTTCAAAAACCCGATTGAGGGGTGATGAGAATGTGTGACCGACTCCCCTCTATTTATACTGAGTTTACTTTTAGTTGTGCGACTGGACCGATTCGCATGCTTCATTCGTGCGACAGGGGTTCAGTCTTGCGACTGACTCAGTCGGTCACCTCCCTTCGTGCGATTGGTTCATTCTGGTGATCCAATCGCATGGATTGACCCATGCTTATGGTCCAATCATACATCTAGTCCATACTTATGGTCTAGTCGTGCGAATAGCTCAGACTTATGAGTTTGACCTCATGCACTTTCAAACACTTAACCTGTTAACTATTGATAAGATGTTATAACTGATGATCATCTCAGACATGACCTTTTTAATTTGAAAAATTGTTGATCACCTCAGACGTGATCCTCTTAACTTAAACTTTATGTGATCACCTCAGACGTGATCCATTTTAATTTAAGACCCGATTGGTTACCTCAGACGTGACCTCTTTTAGTGAGTGATTCACAGATTGAATCCAGATGTATAGTCCGACTCTTACCTAAAAAATAACTAAAATTTATATAAAACAATTAGAAATTTAAAAACATATTTTTGTATTTTTGATTGGAGATGGATTTAAACCTATTAGAGTACTTCTAACCGATTTTACTTCCTAGACATCATAGCTTCAATTCTATTTTAGCATATCTGGTACGATTCATTATGGAATCATACAGGTATATCAGAATCATTTAGGAAATTTTAGTAAACTATTTTGATGCTAAATTCTAGTTTTGACCGAGAGTCAATAGCAATTTTTGAAAATCATACTAGAGCTATAAGATGCAAATAAGGATATTGGCTATCAAGAACTGCAGCTCACGATGATTGTTAGTATACTTGTCCTCTTAAATACATACACAGATTTTTGACACACATTGGTGATGAGTTAAGGTTTAATTATTTCAACAAGCATTTGTGGATCCCACGCTTATATGGTAATCAACGTTCCTCAGGATATTTTTGAGCGGTCTACGGCTATATTTCAAGAAACTATTCTAAGAGCTTTCAAGGAGATGCCAAGCCTCAGGTTAGTGCCATCGTACAACAGAGAGGGGCAAACAACAATGAATTTTAGAATACTTAGGTTATGCTTATCCTCAGGTCAGTGCCACCGCACAATAGAGAGGCACACAACCTATCTTCTTGTTAGAGCATTTATTTTCTTTTTGCATATAACGCACCAACAACATAAGTTATTAGCTTGATTGCATTTTGCATTTTTCCATGTGCTTTGCTCAATTTATGGCTATCCGCACACATTTGTGGCGTTTATTTTGCTCTTCACCTCTTATTGGAACTACGTTGATTGTGTTAACCAGGGATAAGATGGGAACCCACAGCGAGTTGAACATCTTAGTTTGAATTTTAAACCACCAATGAGGTCTACTCATCTATTGTGTTGAATCTACCGACACATCATATAATGAACTAGCAACCTCTAGGTCTACTTTCTCTATGTTACCTTGGTAGCATACTAGTTTTACTATCATTTTTCCTTTTATTTTTCTTAGACTTTTTAGACTTATACTTTGAATTTTGCATCTTAATCATTTAAAATATTTTAAAGTCCCAAACAATTTGTTCCCTGTGTACAATCATTTTCCATAAACGTTGAAAAAGTATCACAGATTTGATTACATTCTTTTTAGCTAAGCTGTCCTCCTCCCTTGTTTTTTTATGTAATTAAATAAAGCAACTAATTTAATACTAATCTAACCTATTCTCCCCCTAAAATTCTAAAACCGAAAATATTTTTGTGTTTTTGGATTTCTAAACTTAGGCGTATGAACTACTGTTTGGGTGCATGAGTAGCCTAGGGCACGCTATTCATCAGATTCAGTCCCCAATTCTCATCTTTCATGTTCTAAGCTTAACTCTTACATTCTAAGCCTTAGAAGCACAATCATAACATCTTCAAATCATGAACATAGTCCAGAATCACACCATAACATCATCATACACACATTCAAACATACGGGTACAAAACCTAGTTTTATAAAAACATACATCCATGCATTTCCAGCCCCAAAATCAGTTAAAACATGTAAAAAGAGGGGTTCTAGAACTCACCTTAGCAGCTCTTGAGTATGGCTTCTTCAAAACTCGATTGCAATGAGTTCAACCGCCTAGAAACCCACTAAAAACACACACAACCGAACACACAAACACACATAAGCATACAACCGAGCAAGGCCAGTTAAGAACACCAATAAACCAAGAATTCTTACCTTGAATTCAAATTCTCAGCTTGTTCTTCTTCAAAACCCAAAAACTTTGCACTTTCTCTCTCTAGAATCTATAAGCAGAAAGGTGATGTGCAAGAGTGGGTGATGTGCAAGAGTGGGCGGCCATCACCTTTATTCACCAACTTTTTCAAAGTTTTATCCTTTTGACACTTTTTTTACCCCTTAACTTGGGTAAAATATCTTTTCTTTCTTTTCTTCACTTTATTCTTCATTCTTTGACTAAAAAAATAACCAGTTGTTACAAGTCCACCCCCTTATATAGGTTTCATCCCTGAAACCTGTTTTTCCTCAAAGAATTGTGGGTAATGTTGCCTTATCTCTTCTTCAGTCTCCCACATAGACTCGGATCCCTTCCTGTGCTTCCACTGTACACGCACAAGAGGAACCACTTTATTCCTCATCCTCTTCTCATTTCGATCGATGATTACCACTGGTTGCTGCACAAAATTGAGCCGTTCATCTACTTCGATATCCTCTAGTGGAACAATCACGTCTTCGTCTACCAAAAATTTCCTTAGATGAGATACGTGGAATGTCGGATGAATTCCACTTAACTCCTCTGGTAACTATAGTCTATAGGCCACCTCTTCTACTCGAGCACTGATTCGAAAAGGCCCTATGTACCTTGGGCTCAACTTGCCCCACCTTCTAAACCAAATGATACCATTCCCAAGTGAGACTTTCAACATAACTCTATCACCCCATGAAATTCAATTGGTCTGTGTTGTTTATCAACATACAACTTCTGTCTATCTTTGGCTGCCTTCATGAAGGCCTTGATCTTTTCATGCTTCTCAGTCGTAGCCTCGATCACCTCGACACTTCCTAACTCTTTCTGACTAATATCACCCCAACAGACGGGTGTTTTGCATCTCCTACCGTATAGCATCTCATACGGGGGCATACCAATGCTGGCATGATAACTGTTGTTATATGAGAACTCAGCTAACGGTAAGTGGTTATCCCATCCTCCTCCAAAATCGATGACACATGCACAGAGCATATCCTCCAGCGTCTGAATGGTCCTTTGTTGATACATATGTACCTAGATTCGGATCTTAATGTAATATGTCTTGAATGTATTACACTTATGTAATGCTTTGGTAATTAATGAAATGAGAATGTTTGGTTGTGATTAATAATGTTTAATATTTCATTAATGAGTTGTGTAACCCATATTGACTTGATTATATAGGTTGTGGTTGTTTGAATTAATATAAATACTGTTATGACATTTAATACATTCAAACTTAATAACATGAAGTTATCATGTGAATGGCCCATGTTAATGGACCATACGCATGAACAACTTCATGAGAATAACTCAGTCGCATGACTGAACCAGGAAACTGGATCAGTTGTATGATTGTCACATAAGAATGGCTCAGTCGCACGACTGAACACTCAGTCGTGCGAATGGACCAACCGTATGACTCAATCGCACGACTAAACCATGCTAATGGTTTAGTCGCCCGAATCAGCAACCCTAACCTATAAATACCACCTAATTCGTGGAAAAACGAAGGCATTGAATACACTACGACTCCCGACGTACCCTAGCCGTCCAGAGACCTCTAAGATCATACTCCAAGGTCATAGATCGCAGTAGATCGATTCCTAATCGATTCTTAACATTAGATTCAATACATAATTGTTTCTACGTGCGTTCTCATTGATTGGATCGCCAATCAAATAGGATTTCACACTATTTGATTCGGTATACACGTTAATCAGTCAGTACATCGTCAAGTACACGATCCTAACAAGTGGTATCAGAGCTTTGGCTCTTGATTGCGTGTTGATTCAATCATTTTTGATACAAAAATTGTGTTCTTTCACTAAATAATGCAATCTTTTTGTTTCAAACGGAGTCTTAGACATTTCCTGACCATAAAGTTTAGTTTTTCCGGCATACGGCAATTAGGGTTTGTGAAAATTCGAGTTTTTGCGGCCAAAACACGTTTAACCTACGAATTTTCAAACTTCAGCATGTTCAGTCGCACGATTGGCTCAATCGCACGACTGAGTTCATTCGCATTCCTTAAATGCACGATTGGACTCATTCATACTCTCATTCGTACGACTGAGAATCCTATTCGAACTGTTCAACTGCATTAGTTCATTCGGACGACTGACTCATCCGTATTTGTTCAGTCGCACGATTGAACCATTCGCCTAGTTCAATCGCCCGAATAAGCCCAATCGCATACCTTCATTCGCACATATAATCAGTTTGTTTAATAGTAAAGTTAAGTGAAATGGAGGACCAGTTTTCAGCATACACAACAAGTAGAGAAACTCGTATTCAGAATCTACTGCTGTTGGAGAACGAAGTGGGAATTCATAATAAACCCCCGAAGCTTATCAGGTTAGACGACTACCCACAATGGAAGCAGCATTTCGAAATCTACTTAAATGGACTAGATACAAATTTTTGGGAGGCAATAGGATCGGGGTACAGCATGCCTGTTGGAGCTGACGGTGTCAAACTTACGTTAAGTGGCATGTCTGATGCACAAAAGGTGAAACACAACGCTGAGAAGAAAGTCTACGCTTTGCTTACCCAGTCTATTCCGAAGGACATCTTCCATCAGTACTCGGAATACACTCAAGCAAAGAAACTATGGGATGCGTTGGAGAAGAGGTATGACGGAAATGCCT